>CM060973.1:86351156-86606156 GCA_030765045.1 Tenodera sinensis | reverse complement strand
GACTGTGACTGCAAAGTGATAGGAAAGTTTAGCCAAAACATCAGTGTAACTAATGATTGCCAGTTATTATTTATTAACTCAGTTTACTATTCACATACCCTGGAGTCACTAATCCCATAAGACTTGCCCTCTGCCATACTGTAATGGGTTACCATATGCCATACGGAACCAGTACCACACAATTAGTGTGGTAGGTCTCTTAGATCAACTTAGTTCATTTTTGGTTAAGAGTGAGATTTTTGAGTAATATTTAATAATTACAACAAGCTTTCGTACTCCCTAGGTCAAAATTAAGTCTTCCCTTCATTTGGTCACGTATATGGTAACATATAGCTTAATTATGGCAATGTATTAACAACAATACTTAACATCACTACACCGACAGAGCAGCCAGCTTAAGACTAACAAACACTGCCATCCCAACTTGACAAATGCCAACATTACACTAACAAAGCATGTTAGCAAAACAAGCGTGTGTTCTTGATCAATGCGTATGATTCACCATTTATACAAGCTTAGATTTCTGATTCCCAGGATGTTAAGTTAGTTTTGGTATATATAAGCTTATGTTAATTCACAACCAGTGGTTGCACCAAAACATGCTCGCTTCGCATGTGTTCCTTAACAATGCTTGTCCTGCTATTTATATAAGTTTAGGTTTGTGAATTGCACCATTTTATTTCTTGTAATGAACTGTCAGCAATACAGTCTCAACATTTACAGTGATCATCAGAATATTTTGTATAGGATGGTTACTAGGTGTAATATCCCTGTTATTAAACAAAAAGCGGGTAATAGACTTGAAATTGTTACCTTCTGAATTCTATGCGGTTCATAGGTACTGTAATAATGCATATTCAAGATGTTCTTGGGCTTCGAGCCAGGTGTAGTGATGAAGAGACATCGACGTTTCGGGAGAGATGTACACTCCTGAAACGTCAATGTCTCTTCATCACTACACCTGGCTCGAAGTCCGAGAGCATCTTGAATATGTTCGTCGCCAGGAAAGCTTCAAATCATATTTTGTAATTTGTAGATTATTTTTCAAAAAAATCTGATGTGTTGCTCTCACATGACTTTCTCTACTCTTGAACTAACCATTCTTACATACTCTTATTCCTATATCTTCTTTCTTGTTAGTTGAGATAAACATTTGTACAAATTATCTTATTGCTTATTTCCTTGTAAGTGCAAGGGGAATATTGGAATACAATAGGTGTTGTGCGATAGTCAAATCTTTTAAAGCTTTGAGATTCCGTTCTCTTTGCACACGTAACATATAAAAAAATGAATAACGATGACCCATTTCACGAAAGTTCTAAGTTTTCCAAAACTCACACACATAACAAGGAATATCTCCGAAATGGTTCACCCTACAAGAAAATTTATTGAGACATAAATTGTGTATTTTAGCAAGATCTACATTTTTTGTATAGTATGATTTGGTCTATCTCTAACGGTTTACCAGTTATGCAAAAGTCGTCCAGAGTAAATACGACTACAGGGGCTATAGCCAGAAAATTCAAGATTTACATTTCATTTGCCATCAAAATATCTCAAACATATGACATTTTAATAGAAATCGTTAGAGCCATTTTCAAGAAAATCAAAATTTTCGAAAAATTTTCCATGTAAAGGGTAGTTTAGGGTGGGGCTATTTTCTTCAAAATCTTCATGTCACATCCTTGAATGACATTAAACTTAAATACCAACTTTGGTTTTTAACTGACTTTTCGTTTTTGAGTTATGCTGTTTGCAGACTGACACACACACACACACACACGGACCTTTTTCTAAAAATGTTTTTTTTTGGATTCAGGGGGCCTCAAAACATGTATTTCCGGTGAAATCTCGACATCGAATTTTTGGGTGGAATACAATACTTCCCCTACTTACCAGTAGAGAAAGTAAAAGTAATACCTGTTCGTTATTTGAGACACAAATAGGTATTTGTTCATCAATATGTTTCGAACAAGAGATGTTTAGCAACTTAAGGGATGCTGTTATGTGACACTTTGTATTTGCTATGCACTATACAGCAAGGTCCTGGTTAGTGCCTTTCTTATGTGCAAAGCAGACGCAGCATTCATGAGTCAGATGGATTACAGAGGAAAGAACAGTACATTTGAGCAAAGACAGTTAGCAGTATTCCATCATGAAAATGGAAAAACATGTTGACAATTGGCAGATTTGCTCAATATGAAAAAACGTACAGCCAAACTTTTACAGACCTACCCTTCAAAAATTAATAAAATGGCATTGGAACTGTATCAAAGTTACTCTAGAGTGTTCCCCATAGTCGAAAAGCTCCCCAGTAATGCACCAGAGAAAGATATTTATTGTCGACTTTGGTCACCTGTAGTAGAAGATTGTTTATGTTATGGTTGGTAATGTTTGGGGGTGCCATGTTAGCTTAGCTTTGGTTAGGTTAGGTGTAGCTTAGTTTTTTAGGTTTGGGGATCAAATCGAGAAAGGTAAGGGACAAGGAGAATGTAGGGGAGGAGAGAAGAGGTGAAGTTTACGGAAACTGTGTTTCAATTTCTGTTTTCGTGAGCGTTATCTCTAAAATTTTCAGATTTTTGTGGAACTTTGGGAATTTTTTTGGGCGGTTTGAGGCATTTTTGTAAGCTAGAATTTTGGGTACATATTTATACGTGCCTAATCGATATTTTGGGATAAAAAAATTTCTTTCAGTGAGGTTGGTCTGCAGAAGTTTGCCCAAAAATACTATTAGTATCATCTGCCAATACAAATTTGAAGACAGAATTGAGAATTTGGCACAGAAGGTTCTTACTTGGAGAAAAGAGGGAGCAGTAATAAGAAAAGTGAATAAAAATCCACAACTTACTGCAACCATCGCTGAATGTGAGCTTGGGAAGAAGATCAGCACAAGTACAATCCAGAGGCTGTCATTATCATGGGCGAACTGCAAGAAGAAAGCCCCATATATCAGTAGAGTAAATAGGATCCGGTGACAACAATTTGCTAAGGAGCATATTAGCAAAGACATGAGCTGGTGGAGCAAGGTGATTTTCTGCGATGAATCAAAATTCAAAGATTCTGGCTCAGATGGGTGTATTATAATTTGGAGACAGCCCTATGCTTAAAGAAAGAACTATGGAGGCAACAGTAAAATATGGAGAGGGACATGTTATGGTTTGGGGCTGTATGTCAGCTCAAGAAATAACTGAGCTTGTTTTTATAGACAGGAACATAGAGCATAACAAGTATCTTCAGATTTTGAAACATAATCTCATGAAAAGTACAGAAAACATGGGTATAGCAAACTATTTTAAATTTTATCAGGATAACAACCCAAAACATATTTCCTATAATGTACAGTTATGGTTGTCGTAAACTACCCTAAAGTTGTGACTCCTCCCGGATAGAAAATCTATGGGATATACTTGAAACAACATACGAAAACTTGCCATAGATTCCAAAGGATGTGAGGAGACAACTGCAAAAGGAATGGAACAAATTGTCCCATTCTACCACAAGCAAGCTCGTGGAGAGTATGCCGAGATGGTTGGTTGAAGTGCTTCGAAGGAAGGGAGGTATTTATATTCCTATATGGACTGCATTTTTCTATTTTTTGTCCAATTATTTTTGAACAGACAGTTTGTATTATTGTAATTACATCTATACGTTTTATACTTTATGTCATCCTGAAATTAAGTGCACATTTATTTTTGGTACCTGTATGTGTACCTTTTTATTCTGGAGTCACCATATTAAAAAAAGAATGTGACATTTTTCTTTTTCTCTTAAATATAAAACAGCTACATCTGTCCGAAAAATTCTGACGGTATGTGTACGTTTATATGAGGTACTCAAAGAACAAGAAAACTTTTTTTTTAATGTCCTCCAACATAATGTCATATCGGACAGTGAATGACTGAAATGGTTGAAATGATGCTCAAATGAGTCAGAGGTCCATATATAGCTATCATATAGTTATCAAACATTCTTCTCAGGATAATGGAAAACCTCAGAAAAATCCTTATCCGGATAACTTACCCTAAGCAAGATTCAAACTCGAGACCTCTTGAATGTGAGGCAGACACGCTAACGATCACGCTACAGAGGCGAGCTAAGAAGAAAACTGTGTACAAAAGTTATTTATTAGGAATAACACAAAATTTAACATTCAAACAATAACATTGCTTTAACTTCTTTTGTCTTTTATTACATTTTTATAAGTACAGTTCTATAGACTTTTTTAAGTTTTTACATCTAGATAGTGTCTGGTAATGCTTTAAGGTTGGTTCACAACCACCGACAATGTTAATGATAACCAGAATGATGAACTTGAAATGTACTCAAATGAGAGGAGTATTCACAACCAGGAACGGCAAAGAAACTTGGCCAAGTTTTAAGTTATTTGTTGTTACCAGGTGCAGCATGTTAGATTCATATTGTGCACATTAGACTTTTTGCTGTAGAAATTAATCAAAGTGGGCATCAATGAAACAGCTGCTTGAGCTCTAGTTGCAAGCTAGAAAAAATATCATTGGCTAGTTAGAAACTGATAGATTCCCAATGTGCAATATCCCCTCTGTTTTCTGGTTTCTTATTGTTGCCGGGCTGTTGTGAACCAAAATGTTGAGTGCCGCCTTGCTTGCCGTTCTCTGAATTGTTATTACCATTGTCATGTGGTTGTGAACAAGCATTTATGCTTTATTTCCTCAGCCTCTGCATGCCATTTTGTCATGTGTATTTCACTATTAAACAACAATTACTTTTGACTTTTCTAAAAGAGAAGAAGCACCTAAAATCTCGCAAAACTAGCAGGTTTCACTCCCTATCTTGGGTTGGTACTCCAGTTCAAGCATGTGCAATATTCTAATCATGGTATCGTTTACTGTCTGCATGCCATGACTTTGCTGTAAAAGAAAACCTCATATAAAGGGACAGTGGGTGAGTTACAGGACACCAAGGTGGTAACATGTACTGCAGAAGCAATTCTTAAGGTACTAGTATTTATTAGCCAGGGTGGTTAGGACACCAATCTGCAATGACAATCCTATACCTCCTGGAGAGTGGCTTAAAGAAGACAAAGGTAAGTTGTCGAAGGCAAGGTGGAGCTGAATGGGAAGAACTGAGGAATAATAATGGGAGAACAAGAAGTTTGTAAACTGCCTCCCTGTGTTTTGTCTGTCTACGTCCTTGGCATTCGTTGCTGTCTGCTACTATCATAGAAAGGTGCAGATGAAACCGTACAATGTTTTTAAAATTACTTTTAAAGGCTTTACTTACCAACTTTATGAAAGGAGATGCTGAAACTGGCTACTGTCGTTGTCCATACATTTTTGGCACCTCTTTAGGAAACTATTAATCTCTCCCTGTAGTTCACGTTGAGAAATGTTGGCAATTTCATGGCAGATATCTTGTTTTAATTCTTACAGGGTGTGTGGGTTTGTCTTGTACACTTTGTTTTAAGTTACCTCAGAGATAGAAATTAGGGGGGGATTAGGTCGGGGGAATGAGGGGGCCACAAATCTCATCAAATAATTCTGTCCTGAAACACACTTTCAATTGCTCTCATCGAGATTGGCTGTATGAGCTGTAGCAGTCTTATTGAAAAAAAAGGCAAAATCATGCTATGTGTTAATTCTCTTAAAAAAGGGGCAAAATTGTGTTCAAGTTTGTACGGACGTCAATGTTGACTCGAAAAAGAATTGCCCGTATAACTCAGAACTTAATATGGTTCATGACGACAGAATTGGTGTGTGATACGCCATTAGCAGAGAAAGGTTTCTCAGCTCGAATAAGTGATTTCTATCTCTGGGTAACTTAAAACATAAAGTGTACAAGACAACCTGCACACCCTGGAAGAATTAAAACAAGATATCTGCCAGGTTTTAGCAGTTCGACAAAATTAAAAACTTGTATATACTGTTACTTTTATATTAATATGTTAAATTGTTTCACTACAGCAGAGTCAATGTTACAAGCATAGTAAAACCTTATTTATTCGGACTAACTGGGACCAAAGCCAATCCGGATAATCCAGGTTTTATGGGTAATAAGCAAACAAAATTCTTAAATCCTTAAATAAGCAGACTTGCCGTTTATGACAGTAAAAAACTGTCTTGTAACAAAATTATGTACAGTACATAGCATGTATTGTTTACTTCTTCTATCCCTGAGTACCCTCCCCTTACGTAGGACTTACAAGCCAGTACCTAGGGTTCAGAGCAGAGGGACCTCTGGACCAGAGTGAAGACCTGGAAGCAGGTGGTCAGCCAAGCACCAGGTATGGTAGTGAGGAAGAGGGCGATATGAAATGCAGGCGAAATGGATGATTGGAAAGGTGATAATGGAGCAATTGGTGGATTGAATGACAGGGGAAACCAGAGAAACCGGAGAAAACCCGCCCAGATGCCACTTCGTCCACCACAAATACCACATGTGAGTCCCTGGGATGGAACCCGGGCCATCTAGGTGGTAGGCGAGTGGTCTAACCACTCAGTCATGGCGCCGCCATTATACTTCCAGACTGAGGGAAGAATGAGGAATAATCTTGGCTGAAGAAAAATTCCTACCCCCCTGCTGGAATCGAGCCCGGGACCCCTTGCACGGCAGGCAGGTGTTCTACCAACTGCGCTACAGGGCCAGTCATGTATTGTTTACAAGACACTAAAAAATATAAAGTTCTTAATCACATAACATCGCACCATTTCTTTAAGAAGAATTGATCCACAATCTTCTGTTTTAAATACTGTGGCATTTGAAAAAAGTTGAATTACACTCCTAAACACTTTGGTAAGACACAAAAACAGTCTGGTTGAAACACAATAAACTGAATGACATGCGCCATTTGAAAACAGTAGGAAGGCTGAGGAGGTTAGGGAAGGATGTAGGTAGGGTAGGGATGTAGGTCAACGCTCTCTTCCGGTGCGATTTATAGCTGGTGAGGCATACCGTGTGACACACCAGTAAATCTTTCTTAAACTCAACAGGTAGAATTTTACAGCACAGTAAGCAGTACCATAATTTATTGTACAATTTATACAGGAACCATATATTGAATCAAACTAAAAAATTAACATTTGGCATACTTGTAGTTGCATTCTTGCTATCGTAGTTAAAATTTGTCTAATGCGAACGTTAGATTTAGAAGAATATCTACAAATATGATCTGGATAAACGAGGTTTTACTGTAGTACCTTAGAAGCATATTTCGTTGCAGAAACATAACAAATATGACACTTGTACCCCTCATATTCCATTTTGTTCTTCCTTTACTCAAATTTGAATGTTCTTAATAATTATTACATTAATATTATAAGTAGGTTACATTTGTTTCTATAGGTCATCTTGGAAACCATTTTAATGAAACAGCTCTAACAATTTTTGATAATTCTTTCACCATTGGAAAGGGCTTTTCTTCTCAATGTACATACATTCACATAAGACAGCTTCTGATTTCAACTCGGAAATAATAAATTGCTTAAAAGTCTGTTGTACTGTGGTGACATGACTTTCTCTACTCTGTATTCTACAAATTATTCTTACAAGAGCTTATTCTCTTATATAAAAAAACTAAACTAAACCCCTAGTGCTACAGCCCAGGAAGTGCCTTGGCTTGCTGCCCAGCCACTGTCCCCCATCTCTGCCCACTGCAAGCATCATTGGTGGGGTGCAATACTGGATGGTGGGACGTGGTCAGTGCCCCTCCCAGCCAATTATGCAGCTTTTGCAACCTGGGGCTGCCACTTCTCCATCAAGTAGCTCCTCAATTGGTCCTCCCGGGACCTAAAATGCAGAGTGCACCCTGTGTCAGATCTCCCAGCGTGGGAAAAATCCCCTTGCTGGTACTGGGGATAGACCTGGGACCTCCACACTAGAGGCAAGCGCGCTACCAACTGCGCTAATTCTCTTATCTATGCCTTGTTAATGAGATAAACTTTAATTGCACATTTACATTTACAATGTGTAGATATAAGGATACAGTAGGTTAAAACGATGAATTTTTAAAAATTATGCTCACCTGACCTCCTTTATTCCTCTTTCTATAAAGTATTCTTGCAAACGCTTACTCTTTCTTACATCTGCTTTGTTAATCCAGATCAACATTTACAGAAATGTTTTATTATATGTATTGTAGGTACAAGGGGAATACTGTAGGCTAAAGTGATATTCAAGTCGTTTAAAAGTGGTCAGTGTTCACTTTGCATGATGACCAGGGGAAAAATGACTTGTGACTTAGCAGCTGAAAGAAGTAAAAGGAAGTTGTAGAATGAATAGCACCTCACTGGCTGTTGGTAGAAGATTGAATGTATGCATTTTATTTGTCATGCAAATATCTTAGGACATTTTAATGAAAATCGTTAATAAATCTTTAGAAAACCAAAGATAAATTTTTCCACCTAAACGGTAGTTTGAAGTGAGGGGACTTTGTTGAAGATCTTTGTCACATCTTTGGAAGACACCGAACTAATACTGCATTTGGTGTTTAACGCATTTTTGAGTTACATTGTACACATACACGCAAACGTCCTCTGCCTATTATAGATAAGTAGTAGAAAAAGTAAAAATCTGATGTGCTGCACTCATATGACTTTCTCTACTCTTGTACAAACTATTCTTAAAATGCTTATCCTTCTATCTACTTCATGTTAATTCAGATAAACATTTGCAGAAATTACCTAATTGCTAATTTTCTGGTAGGTACAAGGGGAATATGGGAATACAGTAGGTTTAAGCAATTGTCAAATCTTTCACTCTTGAGATATTTTGCTAAACATGCCGTTCATTCCTCAACTGGTTTTCATATCCCTTTCTGAGGCACCTCGGCCAAAGTGGATCAGATAGCCATGATGGTTAAGGCAATATACAATGAACTGGCCATTCATTCAAAGCCAAATGTTGCAAGTTTGAATCCCAGCAACTGCAGTTAAATGTACCTGTGGTAAAGAAAGTGGAGGGCCCAAGTAAAATAATAGGTGTAATGGCATGCTTGGAAGCTGACAGGGTTACATATGACTGCAGTTGAATGGATTTTGCTTTTTTCTCAAAAGAAAAAAAAAGCACTACAGTTTTATTGCAAACATTTAATATTTTAATTTAATATTTTTATAATAGTAAACGGCTGCAAATACTTGAATTCAATTTATTTAGGTTAGCATAACAAGGAAGTGTAAAATATCTCAACAGTGAAAGGGTTAAAGAGTTAAGTCGCTAATGTTATGACTTTGAAATTCTGTTCTTTTTGCATGGCCGAGAGTTAAGGATTTAAATGAGGACTATCAAGGGAGATTGAGAGGAAGGAACATACGTATTGCCAATGGTGACAAGGCTTAAAAAAGTGCTAGGTAGATCACAGGAAGGGAAAAGGGAATAGAGAAGGGTTGTAAAAGGAAATAATAAGTAATTGGAACAAGGGTTGATAAAAGCGGCTATAATAGTGAAAGGGGTAAACATAAGTAAGAAATCTAAAAAAGTAAGGTTAAGAAGAACCAGGCCAAGTGAAGTTATACTAATTATTATTGATGAAATGTGTGCTGGAATTGAACATTAATGTACAGTTAAGTCTTTACGTAGCCAGTTATAGTTTAAGTTCTCATCCTACACTCCACAATATGGTAGTTATCACACTTTTGACTACGTAACACACACTTGCAGTTTTCGTTCATGGTATTTCTTGTTTGTGCATATTTTGTAGTGAAAACCATGTATCTTGCTGTGATGTTTCTCGGTGGCTTGCACTTTTTGGTTCAGCTGTTTTCCAGTATAGCAATCAAGATCTATTTCGCTCTTCTTTCTGTTCCTGATTACCAATTCCCGATACGGTCATGTGGATGGCAGCAAATGCTTCCATCCAATGTCCTCTATGAAGTAGGTATCCCTCAAGAGTTAATACACCAACGGGTGATGTCGTTCTTCCTACTTGTATCCATTTCATAAACATTGTTTTTACTTTTTCTATTCTCATCAGGCCACCAATTTTTAGTGGTAATATAAGAGCTAAATAATGGGGAAAAACAAAAGTAGGTAATTACGAGAAACTGGTGCAAAGGATACAAGTAAAATAAAATCAACAACCAACAGTGGGTCGCTTAAAAAGACAGCTCCACGTCAGTAGATTTACTGTCATTTAAAAGAAGTCCTGCAGGACAAAATTCTGGCACACCGGTGATGCTGGTGTGATCCTGGCAATTGACAGTATCGTTAAACAACAAAATAATTTTTTTTTGTAAGGTGATGATAGAACTATTCAAAATATGGATTGTATTTTGATTAACATTGTGAGCAAAGCCAAGAGTGCTGATGTGTGTTAATTCCAGTAAAGTCAAAAGATGGTCAAAAAAATAAATTTAATGAGATGATTCTTGTGTTTGAATGTTGCTGCACTGGCAAGAGTGGTGATTTCAGGTTTTCTTACAGGCCCATTGGAGAAAATTAAGTTGTGGCAGTGATGACATAATTACTGTTTTGTTTACCATGGTAATTATGTCATTTTCTGACACTGGTGCCTGAAATAGGGTAATTTTGCATGATTTATGCTGTCACAATAAGCTATTTTAATGCTAGGATTGCATAAAGTTATGTTAGTAAAACACATCAGGTGTAATTTGGGAGTCATGTCTTAAAGTATGACAGAAAAATAATTAGCTTTAAAGCAACTAAAATGATATACGTTTTGATGGAAGTGTATGTTGCCATATCATCCTTTTGCAGGACTTACCACTTTGAGTGAACCTTCCTGCCGAGATACCGTTGATGACATCTAAGCTTGGTAACTGTCTGTTCGTATAAACTGATAGATTTATTTTGTCTGCTTATGGCATGGGGATGTGCATGTATCAACAGGGAATCATTAGCTTTATGTGTTTGTCATATTCATGCAGTTCAAGAAGGCATATTTGCAGTTAGTCAGAACTTAGAAGCATACGAAAGAAAACATTGGTCTTATAGACCAGCAATAAATTTTAACTTCTGCTGTGTAACTAAGTCTAGTTTCTTGTGCTGAGCATGAAATTGACTGCAAAACAGCTGTGTGCTTTTATTTTTATTAACTAGCTGTGTACTGTCATACTGCATGGGTGAATTCTATATTTTTAAATAGTGAGCCACTCTTTTGCCCAAAATAACAGCAATGTCAGACTTCCAGATTTATTAGAGATAATGATCAGAAATGAACTTCAGTTCCGCCACCAAAGACAGTCTGTTGCACTTACTAAACTTCAGGGAGGAGAGCATGCGCAAGAGAATATGGATGATGACAATAGGTTCTGCAATATTTCCAGATTGAGCATCCTTTTTTTTTTCTTTCCTTTTTTGCAGGCAGTTAGTCTTTAATGCCATACTTACTATAGTCGAAAAGAAATAACCTGGCACTTGACAGCTAGCTGAATCACTCACCTGCAAACAGGGCTAGCCCTTTCTCATCCAATCAACTAATTGTTGTGGCATTTGTTTGTAATACGGTTGGACGAGGTAGGGCTAGCCTCTTTTGCAGGTAACTGAATCAGCTAACAGTGCCAGGTTAGCTCTCGCCAACTGTACATGCTGTTACAATATTATTTTTAATATTTATTGTGATCTACATACAAAAATAAGCCTAGAGTGACATTCCCTGGCATTTTTTCTGTGGGCCACTTCAATCTTTGTCCATGTACGTTGTTCAAACGTGTTAACATCCCTCTTAGGGCGGTGTGCTTTCACAATTTGCATCCAACACACGCCACCTCTGTTACTGCAGCACCTATACTACAATTTGTTCATCAGTTCATGGTCCCTGGCAGGAATGCAGCCCGTCAATATGTCAGTAAACAATTCCAGATAAACAACGAAATTGTGAGCAGGAGTTCTGCTTCTAATCACATTTACGATGTTGCCAACCTTGGAATGTGCATTCATGCTAGATTAAATTGAAGTCGCTCAAAATAGCACAATTTAAAATATGTTATTTTCAGTTCATACAGTATATTTAGCTTATTAAACATAAACAATGTTTTCAACGTATAACTAGGAGTTATTTCTGGGCTGTTATGCCATGGTCTGCTGGAGTTCGAGCACCCATATGTTTTGTCCACAGCTGTGACGGACATCTTCAGTGGTGCAGTTGTCTCCTTGAGAAGTTAGCGTAGTGTCTGAGGTGTGGACTGTCTGAGCTGCTGTATTTATCCCTTGAGTGGCAGAAGGGAGGGGGCGGGCTTCACCCAAGATGTTGTTTCCTCCTGATTGGTTCACTTCAATTTCTCCTGTTTTGTGCCATTTCTTGCCTTCAATTACAGGATACCAGTTGCTAAAACTTAAGATTTACAGAAATTATCTTATTTCTTATGTCCTTGTAGGTACAAGGGGAATATTAGAATACAGTAGGCTTTGAGCGATAGTCAAGTCCTTTAAAGCTTTGAGATCCCATTCTCTTTGTACGCTTAACATATGAAAAACGGAACAACGATGTTGCATTTCACGAAAATTTAAGTTTTCGAAACTGACACAAATAAGGAATATCTCCTAAAGGGTTCACTGTAGAAAAAAATTTATAAGACATAAATTGTTTGTTTTAGCAAGATCTACATTTTTTGTAGAGTAAGAATTTGTCTATCTCTTACGGTTTATGAGTTATTCAAAGGTCATCCAGAGTAAACAGATACATAGGTTATAGCCAAAAAATTCAAAATATACATTTCATTTATCATAAAAATATCTTAAACATATGTCATTTTAATCAAAATCGTTAATCATTTTCAAGAGAATCAAAATTTTCCATGTAAAGGGTAGTTTAGGGTGGGTCTATTTGCTTCAAAATCTTCGAAATTAAACTCAAATACCAACTTTTTGTTTTTGAATTATGCTGTTCACAGACTGACACACACACACACCTTTTTCTAAAAATCTGGTGTGTGGCACTCACATGACTTTCTCTACTCTTGTACTAACCATTCTTACAAACTCTTATTCCTATATCTTCTTTGTGTTAGTTGAAATAAACATTTATACAGCTTATCTTTTGCTTATTTCCTTGTAGGTACAAGTGGAATATTAGAATACAGTAGGCTTTGAGTGATAGATCTTTAAAGCTTTGAGATCCCGTTCTCTTTGCACGGTTAACATATAAAAAAAATGAACAATGATGTTCCATTTCACTAAAGCTTTAAGTTTTCCGAGACTGACACAAATAGCAAGGAATATTTCCGAAATGGTTCACTCTACAAAAAAGTTTATTTGGACATAAATTGGCTGTTTTAGCGAGATCTACTTTTTTGTGTATTATCTCTTACAGTTTGAGTTATTCAAAAGTCATCCAGAGTAAACAGGAGTACAGAGGCTATAGCCAGAAAATTCAAAGTATACATTTCATTTGTCATACAAATATCTTAAACATATTACATTTTAATCAAAATTGTTAGAGCCATTTCCAAGAAAATCAAAATCTTCGTGTTCCATCCTTGAAAGACAAATAAATGCTGAGTTTGGTTTTTTAACCAACATTTCATTTTTGAGTTATGCTGTTCAGGGAACAGACATAGACTTTTTTCTAAAAGTGCTTTTTTTGGATTCAGGGGGTCTCAAAACATATATTTCCAGTGAAATCGTGACATAGAATTTTTGGGACTACAATACTTCCTCTACTAAGCAAGGCGTCCTGAAGTTTAATGTATGATTGTAAATATCATATCTTTACTGTTAAATCTCTTTGGAACTATAAAAAATGAAGTTCTAGTTTTAACAGTTGCAAGTCAATAAACAATTTTATGTGATATAAACTGTAAGTAAATTAAAGTTATTTTGGTTTGGTGTGGTTTAAGGGCGCTCAACTTCTAGGTCATCAGCGCCCTTAAAAGTTTCATGGCAATAGCCAGATATAAATTTCACTCAAAAAATAAAAATACTAGCAACAAGAAAAATATATAAAGGTAAAAAGCAGTGGCAAATTAAAGTTATGTAGTATAAACAGAAAGTACTTTGTTTTTAGCTTTATTTTAACTAATAAGTTGCAACTTCATTGAATAACATTTAATGTACAATTATTAAATCTAAAAGTTTTGGAATTTCGGTGCAATAAACTGATGTACCAGGATTTAAGTTACAGTTGCTTTTTGCTTTCTGTAAGTTGAAGAATGTGTCTAACCTCAAAACAGCATTTGCAAAAATGTGACAACAATCTGCCACAAAAGCAAATTATGGATGTTATAAACACAAGCTTTTGACAAGCCGTAACAATCTGCCACAGAAACATTCTTTTTTTTTTTTCCCTTCAGGGAAACCAGTTTGAGTTTATAAAGCATGATTTTATAATCATTTGCATTGCACTGTTTTAAACCATTATGTTCTTGCATTTGTTGTGTATTTTAATACTACAGCTTATCGGATGATGCCAAACAGTTCTGTGTGTTGTTCTCACAAGCTACACACATAATGGAATTTCTCCGGAATACTGCACTTTGCACCACTTATATGTTTCCCACTAGTGGCTTATTTGGTATGCCCATTTTAGTATCAGGTGTTGCTTCTTTTGTATGTCCATCTGTAGTTTTACTAGGATTAGGACTTGGTTCCCTTTCATTCCTTTAAACAAATTTATCCATCACTTCTTAAAAGGCACACATACACAAAGAGAAACTATATAATGTAATGCAAAATATACAAATCAATACTGATGGTTTAGTATAGACATGTTATGGAATGAATCAATTTACGAGATGTATAAAAATTATTTTTAAAAAATAATACAATTTCATTTAGCAGATTACTGTTTGCTTCATTTAAATAAACACATATTTCACTTTTAAACACCTGATCAATAGTACAATTTATAACATTTTCTACTGATAGAATATTGCACAAAACTTATATAACTGGAAGTTAATTCTGGGCTGTTATGCCGTGGTCTGCTGGAGTTGTTTCCAGACGTTTCATCCACAACTGTGGCAGACATCTTAAGTGGCACGGTCGTAATCTCCTTGGAGAAGTTTGCATAGCGTCTGAAGCATTGACTGTCTGAGCTGCTGTATTTATACCCTGAGAGGCCTCCACTGATTGGTCCGGATGGTGGGCGGCAGGAGGAAGAGGGCAGGCTTCATTCAAGGTGTTGCTCCCTTCTGGTTGGTTCACTTCGATTTCTCCTGTTATGTGTCATTTCTTGCCTTCAATGACAGGATACCAGTTGCCGCTGAATTTTAAGGCTTCTTCTTTCTTATTGAAATTGTGGGGATGTTTATAAGTTTCAATAGCTTTGCGTTGTAGCTGGGCATGGTGGTGTGTTATGGATGACAGAATGCTTGTATCTTAGAATTTAATTATGTGTTCCCCCTCAACTTGAATGGCCTGTTGGGCAACTGCGGACTTATTCTTTCAGCCCAGGTGGTAGTTTCTTTGTATTTGGTGAGTCTGGTGTTGATGCTACACTTTGTAGTTCCGATGTAAACCAAACCACAGGAACAGGGAATACGGTATACACCGGCTGATGACAAGGGCTCTTTAGGATCTTTAGCTGAGCGTGGTACATTGTTGAGTTGTTTTGTGGGCTTGAAGACAGTCTTGACACTGTCGCTGTAGTATGTGTTAGATACACATCCATCTGGACCAATCAGCGGAGACCTTTCAGGGTATAAATACAGCAGCTCTGACAGTCAATGTTTCAGATGCCATGCAAACTTCTGCAAGGATACTGACCGCGCCACTCAAGATGTTCACTGCAGTTGTAGACGAAACATCTGGAAACTCTAACTCCAGCAGACCAAGGCATAACACCTGGAAATAACTTCTAGTTACATTGACACTGGCCGTGAAAGCCTATGTTCCCTCAAAACTTATATTATTTTGCACAAATGGAGATTTTGATTTGTGCATTTTTGCTACTTTCTTTTTCCTTGCATAAACCCTGAGATTTATTGTTATAGTTGGCTCCAGATTTTTATGCAGTAAAAAACTTTACTTTTTTATGTGCTATTGATTCTAAAAATATGTCCTAAAACTGAAAAATATTTTCAAAAGAATTAGAACACACCATAAGAAAACTAGTTTATAGAACAATGAATATTGGAACTCGCCAATTTGTGGCTAAACATCAGATTTAAACATCTCAGTGTTGCAGTGCACAATAAATTTCATCTTCAGATTCTACATCACATAGCCCAGCCTATTATCCTTGAGTAATGCCTTAAATTGGGATAAGGAATGTTCTACATCACATATCAACCTAGCACACTTGAAGAGGGGAATATCACTAATTGACACATTTTCAAGTCCAACTATGTGTTTGCCTTTCAAAATTTCAGCCACTTTACTGAGGGTTTAGCACAGGCATGGGGAAGAGGGATGACGGGAATGCAATTGAGAATTTACCCTCTCTACTTTTACTCATTACCAAATGCAGGCCATGTGTCTTTAACAGTTTTGTTTGTTTACGTATACACATGTCTTTACTAACAAGGTAAATTTCATGCAGTGGAGGAACCGAATAGAAACATGATATATTGGTTTTGTGATTACATTACATACATTTTCTTTTGGCATAGCAAACACAATGCTTTATTTTTACTAGGAACACTAAAGTACTTGTGTTGCTATACAGCTTTGAAGCATTTCTTTTACGTTGTTATGCAACATGATTCCACCACTGACAATGTGAGGGATGGACTGCTCTCTGTGGTAGATAATAACAGTGGGGGTGTGGCCTGGTAGCTAACTACGCATAGTTGAGTGGGCAGGGTTAAAAGTACAATGTAGGGGAAATGACATAATGTGTCTCCTCTCCCCATCTATGGCTTAAGTAGCTACTGTTTTTCACAAATAACACCTGACATTTGTTCTTACAACTTCTGCTTTTGAACTTGAGATAGTGCACAATTGTTTTTCAACAAAGTGTGCTCTGTGTTCACCTGCATGTAGGGGTGTGCAAAACTAATGACAGCATCATACTGTACTGAACATGCCTATAATATTTAATTCAAAACTTTACATAAGATAAGTAGTTCTATTAGCTAAGGTAGAATAAATCATTAACTTATGTAAGCTTCGGCAGCCAGTGTCCATAATAGCTCTACACAGTAGGGTGAAACGTTGGCAACAACAACACAACCAAGACGCGGCCTTCCCCGGAAAAACTTATTATTATTATAGAATAAATCATACTTGTAGCTATGATATACTAAAGTATTACACTTTCGTTAGTTACATATTGCAGAACATGTGCATTGTTTTCTACTGAAAAGGTTGTGTGTATTAGGTACAATACTGTTCATAAAGAGTGAAGCTAACAAAAGATGATTGTCTGTGAGACGTAATGTCTTTTTATTTCAATTCCAATGAATTTAGTCGCAATTTAATGTTAATGTGACGTTGCCAAGTCCCTCTTAGAAATCATACTTTGCATGACATTTTAACATTAAATTGTGGCTAAACTCATTTGAATCAAGGTAGAAATGCATTACAACATTGTTCACACAATGTTTGCATGACAGCGAAATAATAAACCATTTATATCCATTCTCAAGAAGCTAGATGCCCGCCTCTGTAGCGTGATGGTTAGCGTGTCTGCTTCATGTTCAAGAGGTCACGAGTTCGAATGTCGCTTAGGGTAACTTATCCGAATAAGGTTTTTTTCCAAGGTTTTCCCTTATCCTGAGAAGATGACACCCATTTCAGTCACTCACCATCCGATATGACATTAACAAAATGACGTTAACAAAAAGAAGGGAAAAAAAAAGGAGCTAGATGGCTCCAAACATTTGACACAAGTAATTTTTTTTTCAGTGAAATGTTTGTTTATTGACAGTGTATTGGACATATTTGTTACACTCATCATGTAAAATCCCTGGTTAACGTATGGCTGAAGCAGTACCTTTCATCCTGTATATAATTGTTAAAACATTTACAGAAGTATATGCACAGTTAAAAAAAGAAAGTCAGGGGTTCAACAGGATGGCTCAGTTATGTGTTTGCTTTCTTGTAACATACCATAATCTGAACTTAAAAGTAATTCTAGTATAATTAAAATGATCAGGTTTCTGGGATTGGGCTTATGTTGAGAGAAAGGTTTTACAGAACATAAATATAGCAACATATTTCTACACATTTGTTTGTAATAAGGTCAAATCATTACTTCCACAAAAGACAAATGTTACGATGTGGAGAGTTCATCTCCTAGGTCTCCCGTAGCAGCCCCAGGTAAACTCCATTTACACCGGTACTCCTTATAGGGTGCAAAAGTAAAATTGGCCCATTTAATCTTTTTGTAATCCACAATCTCTGAGACATATGCCAGCCTTCTTTTAAAGGCCTGCATACTCCACTTGGTATTGGTTGTTGCTCCATTAGATGCTTTCGTGGGATTGAGTTTCAAGCTGCAGTCTCAAGGTCTCCCCCTCCAATTACCTCCTTGTACTGGTGGGGTCTTCCATTGAGGCCAGTCTGGCCCCACCTCCTGAGACCAAAAGGTCCTGCAATCAAGCAGTCAGTTGCCCTTGAATGTTATCACAAAAATGCCTGCTAGATTCTTCAGAGGCCTTTTACCACTTTTTTGAAATGTCTCTGTGATTCTTTAAACTTATTCCATGTTGTCTGACAGTCTCATACACACAGTGCGTTCGAAGACTACCCCGTGGTGACACCGGACTAGACGAGGACCAGTGGGCCCTCTGTCAGAGTTACATGTAAACAACCGGCAAGTCATGGTTACAGAACACTTGGGTACTGTACTTACATTAGGTTTTCCTGCACCACAACAGATGTTGAAATTGATGACCTTCACACGAACACATTCCCTATATCCAAAATAATTCTGGTTTGCTTACAAAAGCTCATGCTTGCATGTATTTCTCTCATGATTTTGTCGTTCAATTCTTGTAAGGTGTGTGGATATTATGCGTACATTTTATTCTTTAAATTTCCAATACATAAAAATCACATGGAGGTAGGTCAGGGAACGAGGTGGCCACAATCCTTGATTAGCTATTCTGTCATACATGCTTCACAATTCATGCTTAGAATTTGTTGCAGCAGTGTGCGTGTAGCTGAATCTTGCTGAAACCAGCCACACAATCTTTCATTTCTTGTTAGTTGCAACAACAACAAAAAAAAAAAAAATCTAAAATAGAATTCACATAAATGTGTCAACTGTTTTGTCATAAAATATGGGACCAGCAATTTTATGCACACTCACTGTGCACCAAACTACAACTTTTGCAGTGTTGTGAGAAACTTCATGAATAGTAGGGGGATTTTTGGTAAACCAAAATTATTTTTGGAGGTATAGAAGATGTGTTTGTGTTGAAGGCCATCAGTAGGGCCCGGATTTTTAGGTTCTTAAAATTAATGTTTTAGTTATTTTTGTATCTTAAAAAAGTTTTTTTAGTTCTTTAACCTTCTGAAATAGTTTTTATATTATTTTTTATTAATTTTATTATTAATTGTCCTCTTTTTTATAGCAATGTTGCTGATATGACCTGTAGATCCTTTGTGCTGCTCAAAATGCCATTTTTGGCCAGAGGGCACCTGGAAAATACGTAAATAAAATTATAGTTTATACACTATGTGCATTATAATAGGTGCTTAATCCTTATCTGCATTCCAGCATTCGAAAACAGGTTGCACAGGTTATCCCATACGGTATGTTTATCTGCACAGCACCTAGCCGCTTAATGCGACTTTATCTGTGTAGTATAGAAGGTGTTCATATTTGTTCAAGGTTTTGTGTTTGTGGGTATGGTTTCTTTCGCTTTTGGCAGATTTGGCAAAATATTACTTTGCCATTTGTGGCGAAGTTTGGATCGTTGCCTATCCACTGACGAATCAACCACCTTCGAGATGAGCTGACTTTATGCATGACACTGGCTCCTTAAATTACCTGCTTAATCTAAGGAAAATCGACTTCTAACGATGTAGTAATTGTATGCATTAACATAACACGATAGTCGACTGAACACAACGGATACTGTTTTTAAACTGATTGGTTTGAGTTTGTGGCGGGTTCTGCTAATGCCCCTTTCCCCTCAACAACAATCCCCACATTGCTTGCTTGCAACAATACAGAGCTTGGTCCCAAACAGCAAAATGCAAGTCACTTGCCTCTTGCATTCTTTTCAATACTCCTCTAAGCATACGTAAGCGAAAAGACGTAGCAAAGATGTAACAGTCAAAGTCTATTCATAATTTCATAAACATTTCATTTTCCCATTTTAAAATAGTTTTTTTTTTCCATTTTAAAATAAATAGGAGATTTAGCCTCTTTTAGGTTTTAAAGTCTCATTTAGCCATTTTTAGGTTTTATAAGATTCAAGTATTTGGCTCCGATGATCATGAAACAGATAATAAAATTAAACCACTACAGTTAACTATCAAGGAATAAAATAGTTAAAAAACTAAGAATCCGGGTCCTAGTCATCAGTTTCAATATCTGTTGTGATGCAGGTAAGCCTAGTGTAAGTTAGTATAGTAGTTAGGGTTCCAAACCCATGACTTGCTGGTCGTTTACGTATAACTGGTGGAGGGTGTGGCAGTCCTTGTCTGGTCCATTGCTGCCGTTGGACAGTCACACAAACACACTGTATTATAACGCTTGTGTCCTTTTCCTGATAGATTCCAAATACAAATTCCACCTGAATTATCTATTACCTATACCTCATGTTTGAGGGGGCATTTCTTTTCATATGCAGTGTTTGTAAAATGCTCGACCAACAGCTCAAGGTCCTTGCCAGTTCTTCTAGGGTTCCAACACAGACAATCCCTTTTCCCACAAGATCAAAATGAATATGCCTGTTATTGGATTAAGAAAGTTCCTTATTGACTCTTCAGCTCTTGACTTCCAGAATTGTGAAGAACCTTGGAACTTCCGTTGAATATTAATAAAGGTTGGAATGTTTACTTGGTTCAAGAGTTAAAGATCTGCAGTGCCCAAATATTTTAGCAGTTCCACTCCTCTTTCATTGATAATCGTGCTATCCCACAAACTTCAATGCTAGATGTCAGAATGCGTAATAATTCACAGACCACACGTGAATGTTTTGAAAATAATTGAAATAATGTCCCAAGTGTTTGAAGGTATACATTCAGTTTCTGACAATGATGTGATGGTGGTAGCAAATTATGTCGAAAATAGTAGGAGTTGCATAATTATTGAAGCATGTTATGCTACTGCTGCTGGTGATTAGGAAAGTTAACTGATGGACATTTTGGTGAATAATAAAAACCTGTTATTTTCACAATTATTATTGTTGGAAGTTAAAAATGTAATCAAAAACTTACATCTTATTGTAAATAGAAATAAACAGATTAGAACAAATTTTAATCTAGCTTAGTGCACGCTGCTCTACTTGTAATTTAAATGCATGAGACCATGTGCTTCTCTGAACCTAGTAGTAAGTTGGAAAGAGTTGAATGAGACTGAAAAATTCAATGCCATAGCCAGGATTTGAACCACGAGCCTTCTGGTCTCTATCCGGTCGCTTTAACCACTGAGCTACCATGGCCAATGTGCCGACATAACATTAAATTCTCCAACTCACACACATTTTCCCCAGTAAACCACACAAGGAGATCTCAAACTCATGAAATATCTTAATGGCAACTTATCATATTGTAAGCACTTATGTCCCAGGCTTCTAGTTTAACCAAATGTTGGCTATGGCATTCAATTTTTCAGTCTCATTCTACCCTTTTCAACCTTGTCCTACACATGGTTATTGTGTGGAAGATCAATTAGTTGCATTAGTAGTAACTTATTAAGATATCTTCAAATTTGCCAATGTTAAGGAATGTTCATATTTTTGTTTGTTTCAGATGAATCTGGAAATGAAACGACAACATTGAGTACAGCAGAGGAAGAGGTTGTAAAATCCAGTTTTTTGTCTTTGCAGTGCAGACGGTGTCCAAAGTCTTTTAAAACACAAGATGAATTTGAAGCTCATCTCCGGAAATACGTAGAGTTGCCAAACATTATCGTTCAGGCTCTCACAAGGTCCTACGTACTTAAGTTGAAAGCCAATAACTACACCAAGCCTTCTGAAAAAACCAAAAGCCGTGCTGTCGCCAGAAAGCATACTTATTCTTACATTGTGCCAAAGGTAAAGGGTGCCAAAACGCAGCCCCTAAAGTTAACTTTAAAATTGCTGAATACTGCAGCAAAAGACAAACCCTCATTTGAGGTTGTTCCTCCAAAGATTCTTATAGGTCCTGGAGGCGTATACTCTGAGAACGGAATCATAGACCAAGTTAAGACGGAGGTTGTAAACCCCAGTGAAGAAGTGGAAGGGTCTGGGGAAGAGCAGGGGGAGGGAAGGGGAAGGATATTGGAGCAATCTGCACCAGAGCTAGATAGCAGTAAGGGTGACACCGTGGAAGGCCTGGTGGAAGAAGGGAGGGAGGAGGGTGTGGCTGAAGAGGAGAAAAACGAGGAAGAGGAAAGCAAGGAATCTCTGGATGAGGAGCTGCACATTCCAATATCAGCCTGTCCCAGTCCATCTCCCAGCGAACAGCTTCGTCCTGAATTCCTAGCTCCAGACGAAGATTCTTGCGACAGCACAACATCAAACATGGTGGAAATCAGCGGTACCACGTTGAACGAAGCCAGGTCTCCGGCTTTTCCATCATCATCCCCAGTGCCACCGGGAAGTGGAGACTCAAATTCACAGCACTCTACTGGGGAGCAGACTCAGGCCACTTCTCCGGATATACAAGGCTCAGGGGTCGTAGAGGCAAATGCACAAGGCACAGCTGAGGAACGTGTTACCGATCAGACTGCCTCAGATGCCAGCAATTTCAGTTGGAATGATATTAGCGGTGCAAATAATGAAAGTGATGTTCCTGTTGCCACCAATGGAGCACCAGTGGATGAAAGAGATCCTCTGTCACTTCCAGACCAATTACAAGGAGAACGTGATGTGAACGAATCCTCAGAAGGCAGTGCTTCAGATTCCCTACTTAGAGGTTTTCTATGTGAGTCTAACTCGGGTGGTAAGAATGCAGTGACTACACCGTCCACCACTGCTGTCGCACCAGTGGATGGTCTGGGATCCGAGTACATTTCTTTAGAGAGGTTAGGAGAAACCAGTGCTCTGGCTACTTGTGAAGTATGTGGTGAACGATTCTCAAATATTGAAGAACATCAAGCTGTGGCTGGTCATTATAGGTGTGATCATCCGGAGTGTTCCAACGTATTTGTAAGCAGGGACGAGGTAATTGCTCATAAACTAGCTGTTCATGGCACCAGCAGTCAGACTTCAAGCTCATCTCCGCAGCCACTACCACCATCAACACAACAATACACTGTACATCATCAGCCACCACCAGTTCAGCAGCTGGCACAGCAAGTACAACGTTTGCCAATTCCACCTTCTCAGCAGATGTCTCCACATCAGATGGTGCAGCATATGCAGCCGCAACAATTACAAATGATGCAAGGTACACCAGTTCGCCTTCCACCACCCTTGTTCCGTGTTCCAGGAAGTGCTGCTAATGCTACTGGATTGCAACATCCTTATCCACAGCAGCAGCAACAACAGCAGCAGCAGCAACAACAACAACAGCAGCAGCAGCAACAACGACAGATGTATGGTCAGCAGGGATACTCTCCTCAGCAGAACATGGCTAGGCAGTACATGGTGCAGCAGGGCCGTCCTCGAGCTCCTCTCCAACGACCAAATTTGATGCAGCAGCAAGTTGGTAGAGGTGGCTTGCAGAAACGCCAAGGAGCGTCGCAACCCGGTGGATCTCCAAACAGCAAACAGCGACGGTTGGACATGCTCCTGCCTGACAGACATGATGATGCAGATTGTCATGTGATTGCGATGCAAAAAAGAACGGAGAGTGGGCCAGTGATTGGGAACGTTCAGGGAGCAAATAGACCAGAGTCAATGATTCATTTGACAGATTCCATTACTCTCTCTGTGCGACAGTCTCAGGCAAACGCTGTTCAATCCAGTGCTGGGGGACCCAAAAACAAAAGTGATGCAAAAGCAGTGGCTAACATCCTGGCCACACGTGGTATCACAGTCACGCCAGCTGGTGGCGGTGGAGGAGGGGGACGGAATGCTACAGTACAACAGAGTGCCCAGCAGATGGCGAGACAGGCAAGAATGAATCAGCAGCCCATGCCTGTGCCTGCCCAACCTGTTACAACTCTCAACCTGAATTCTGCCATCTCAATTATAGCTCAACCCACTGGGGCATCTTCAAGACAGCAGGTAAGATGACAATTGTCAAATATTGCACCACAGTTGATTACACTGTTCTGCATTTCAAAACTTATGTTTTTGCTTTTTTGAATCTGAAAGGTGATCCTAAACAGATTTTTTGTGCTGAATTCGAAAATAATCTTCATTTTCTCCCATCACATAGGTTTTCAAAATATTCAGAAATAACAGAAATGAAATTAAAAATTTGTGAAATGTAATAAAAATTACTTTAAAAATAAATTTTGTATGAAAAACCAAGCCATAATTATAATTGGTTATTTGCCACTAATTAATAATAATTATAAGCACATTCATAACCTTACCTCAATATTGCACTTCAAATTTTTTCCTCTTTGACCTTCTCGCATATTGTTCAGAGCAGTCCCTTTTTAACATCCAACAATAGTCCGCCATCATGTGAACATGTATCAATTTCCTTGATACCTCATTTCCAAATTTTTATATCTTGGTGAAATGTTTTGCCCTATTCCTCACCAAAATCAGGGAAATAATTTAGATGGGAATGAAGAAAATGTACTTTGACACTTGTTTGTGACCAATTGGTTTGAAATTTTGTAGCATCACTTTCACTATGTTAACATAATTTGGGTCTTTTTTACTTCCAAGGAAATTAAAAACAACATTTCTGAAAGCGTTCCAGGTATTCTTCACTTCTCGACTCAGTATTCTCAAACTGACTGTCCATCAGTTTTCGAATTTGTGAGCCAACGAATACCTACACCAGCTTTAATTTTTTTCATTGTATAATGAAGGAAATGTAACATAAAGGTATTTGAAGTAGTCACTTTCCTTACCTAAAGTTTGCACAAATTGTTTCTTTAAACGTAATTTCACATGGAGAGGTGGCAACAATACTTTTGAGGGATCAATAAGAGATTCCAAAAGAGTCTTCCGGGCTGATTTGCCGTGGTCTGCTGGAGTAACTTGGTCCAGACGTTTCGTCCACTACTGCGGTGGACATCATCGGTGGCGTGGTCGAAGTCTTCTTGGTAAAGGTACAGTTGTGTCTGAGGCGTAGACTGTCTGGGATGCAGAATTTATACACGGAAGGATCTTTTCTGATTGGCTCGGGGCTTGCTGAGGCAGTGCGGTTGGTGGGAGGGGGCTAGCTGCATCTCGGGTGCTACTAGATTCTGATTGGTTTGTGTTGCTTGACTGTCTGTGTTGTTTAATGTTATCGATGACGGGGTACCAAGTTTTGTTGAGCTTAAGGGCTTCCTCTTTTCTATTGGAGTTATTGGCATGTTTATAAATTTCTATGGCTTCGCACTGTAGTCGAGCATGGTAGTGTGAGATGTTAGATAGAATGCTGGTGTCCTGAAACTTGATGACATGCTCCCCCTCCGCTTCTATAGCATGTTCAGCGACCGCTGACTTCTCAAATTGTCCAAGACGGCAGCATCTCTTGTGTTCGTTTAGTCGTGTTGATACTACGCAGCATCGTACCAATATATATTGCACCACACGAGCAGGGGATCCAGTATACGCCAGCCGAGGAGAGGGGGTCCCTCGGGTCCTTGGCTGAGCGTAGTAAACTGTTGAGCTCTCTTGTAGGCTTGAAAACCGTCTTGATACTCTGGCGTAGCTAGGAGGCGTTTAAATCCTGTCGGTGATGTTTTGAACATAAGGAAGGAATATCGTGCCTTTGCTCCTAGGTGGGGTCGGCTTAGCAGAGATCGGCTGCCGTCTGGGTGGTCGGAAGGCTCTCTTTATTTCTTGTTTAGAATAGCCATTGGCTTGTAAGGCTTGTTCCAGATGGTGCAGCTCTTGTGGTAGCAGATGAGGCTCGCAAATACGGCGGCGCCGTGGCCGAGCGGTTAGCGCGCTCGCCTACCACCTAGGCGGCCCGGGTTCGATCCCAGGGACCCGCATGTGGTATTCGTGGTGGACGAAGCGGCGTCAGGGCGGGTTTTCTCCGGGTACTCCGGTTTCCCCCGCCATCTCATTCCACCGGTGCTCCATCTTCATTCCATGTATCATCAGTGTCACCGCCTGCGGTGCCATAGTAGTAAAAGCGGGCGTTAAACACTACAAACAAACAAACAACTCGCAAATACGGGAAGCGTGGTGTAGGAGAGTTTGAGTCATAGCCCGTTTGTGTCTCGGATGGTGGTTGGAGGTTTTGTTGAGATAACAAAGTGTGTTGTAATTCATAAGAAAATGTTTTGTCTCTTTCCTCTGCACCCTCTCGTCCATCGGAAAACATTTGGAGCCGAGCCGGCTGTACACTCAGCATTTTGCTTGTCATTTTGTTTGTACTAAGCCAAGTCTGATGGATGTACACATACTTCACACTACTTATTACTTTTTATTTGTAATTATCTTGATTGACTTATTTCATCTATACTCGTTTTTCTATTTACTTCATGTTAATCATGCTCGAAATAGAACATATTCTTGTAGGTATACAGAGGGCTATGCGACAGGCAATTTTATTAATTGCTATGTTTGCGTCCTTGTGTTTGTTTGATATAGTTGGATGTGTTTATAGGGTAGACCATAGAGCTAAGCAAACCTTTAACTGAAGAATAAAACTACATTTCTAATATATGCAAGGTTAAGGTAAATAATAAGCATTTGCTTAGAATAGAACTGTTGCTGTGCGTACTAAAGTTACTAAACGTTTACTAATACATTATTTTATCAAACCGTATTAATTTTATATGTCAGTTTTCATTTCAGTCATTTAATTTGTGATATGAATGCATTTTTACTGATTTGAGAAACAGCTGCACTAAGGAATTGATTGAATTATACGTGGTTGTAAACTTTTCATATATAAACAATTTATTTTTGAAATTGCAAAATGTGATATAAAATTGTTAAAAGAAAGCAAAATCTGAAAATAAATACTGATAATAAAAGCGCCAATGACCAAAATGAGTCTCAAAAATTATATTTTGGCGTTTAGTTTGTCGGTAAAATAATGTTCCTTTTTTTTTTTTTTTTTTTTTTCCATAAAGGAAATCTGGCAACCCCACTACCTGAGGACTTTCATCCTCACAATAATAGCAGTCCTTGAATACTTGCACAGTATCAGCATGTAGAGTTGGCACTTCCATCTCACGCAGCAAACAAAAAAATATTATACCAAACTTGGTATTTAAGTTCAGCGTTTTCAAAGGATACAACTCAAACATTTTCAATAAAATCCCTCTCCCACACTGTTTTACATGTGAGTTTATTGTGAATGGCTCGAATGATTTTGATTTAAATATCGTTATGTTGATATTTTCATGACAAATATATATCTTGAATTTCTTTGAATGTCCTCGGAAGTCCTTTTCATTCCAGATGACTTTTGCATAACTGGTAAGTCCTAAGGTATAAACAAAATCTTACTGCACAAAAAATGGGAAGTCATTCATTTTTTCATCTCTTGGCCATGCAAAGAGAAGGACATATCAAAGCTATCACATAGCGACCAGATCTTAAAAGATTTGACTCACTCAAAGCCTATTGTATTCCCATATTCCCCTGGCACCAACTAGAAAATGAGCAATAAGGTAATTTGTGCAATATTTTATCTCAAGTAAGATAAAATAGATGTAGGAATAAGCATTTGTAAGAATAGTTAGTACAAGAGTAGAGAAAGTATGATGAATGAAATGATGCTCAAATGAGCCCAAGATTCTTTGTGCTTAGTTACCTGACAATGATCTTTCAGAATAACCAAGATTTGAATTTGGGACCTCTTGAATGTGATATAGACATGCTACCCTTACACCACATAGGTGGGCAGTGTATCCTATTGTATCTGACCGAGTAGACCAGTTTGGTAATGCTGTATGCTCTGAACATCTATACACCTATCTACTGGGAGAGCAAAAAACCTCAGAACGGGCTGTGCAGTGTTTTGGCTGTCAGCATTGTCAACATTTGTTGCCGTCTGCCGCTATCATAGAAAGGTGTGCATGAAACCATACAACATTTTTAAAACTACTTTTAAGGACTTTATGAAAGAAGCTGCTGAAACTGATCATTGTTGTCCATACATACATTCATTTTTGGCACCTCTTTAGGAAACTATTCATCACTCGCCATAGTTCACGTTGAGAAATGCTAGCAATTTCCTGGCAGATATTTTGTTTTAATTCTTCCAGGGTGTGTGGGTTTGTCTTGTACACCTTATGTTTTCAGTCATCCCTGAGATAGAAATTGCTTATTGGAACTCTGAGATACCTTTCTCCGCGAATGGTGCACTAGGGTGGTCCTTATTTTTCAAATTTTGTCTTTCCTAACGCACACCCCCTAGTTTTTTTATTTATTTATTTCATTTGTTTTAAAAAGAATTTTAATATCTATTTTGTTGAAACTGAACAAGAGGAACCTGTGCCGCAATGGGTGAGAAGTGTCATTTTGTTTATTCCTGCTTATGCATGTGCTCAAGTGCTGCCATATTGTCCACCTTCAGTTCACCCTCAGTTTCCATTGAGTAACATTGTGAGTGTTTATTTACACCAAGGCGAGAGTTTAAGAAGTACTAACTAAGCTAGTTATTTAGTCAGTGAATTTACACACCAGATCAGTGGACATAAACTACCAGATAATTGACAGGCTATGTCAGTTTTGTTTTATAACATATGTAAAATTAAATAGACTATCAGTGAATGGCTAATTTACTTGTGCATGAATGTAGAATATTTTGGGAGAAGTCAGGGATTCCTACAAGAGCTTTTCCTCACTGCACAAAGAAGCGTATAGACCTGTATTCAGAGTGATGCAATTTGCAAAAATGTGCTCATAGAAAGATGAACATTCAACAAAGAATTGGAGCGTAAGTTTTCTGGAAACCTAAACAATTTGTTCATTGTTGCCCATGCAAATGCTATGAACATGATAAAATTAGAAGAGAATAATCTATCAAATAAATGAGAGCCTGGTAGTAGAGGTTATCTTGGAGGTTTTGACTGGAAGTTGACGATAAAAGAGGAAAGGACAAGATTTACAATTGTGAAAGAGGAGGTAAGGAAGATGAAGGGTGATAACAGTTCAGTTTTTGGAAATTATTAATGCTTCGTCTGAAGAAAAGATGAAAAAAATGGCTCTATGGTGATACTATTTTTACAGAACCATCCACGAGCTCAGCCGTAATTTCTGGTAGTGATGCAACTTTGGTTGGAAATAAGGTAAATTCAGAAAAGGTAAACCAATGAGAAAGAGTGTTTATGACATCAAAACTAGCTGCTGTTTTAAACAGATGTCAGTTAAGTCAGAGAGATGCTGTGTTCATCCTTGAGGCTACAAATAAATAAATATTTTGTTTAATTTAAAAGGTGAGTTAATTAATAACACTGAACAACACTTACAAAATATTTTTCCGGGACGCGTTTCGAAGGTTAACTTTCCTCCATTATCAACCAGACAATAATTGTTGTTTAACGATGCTGTCAATTGCCAGGATCACGTCAGTGTCGCCGGTGTGCCAGAATTTCGTCCCATAGTAGTTCTTTTGCATGCTAGTAAATCTACTGACATAGAGCTGTCGTTTTTAAACACACTTAAAAACCATCAGTCTGGGCCGGATTTGAACCTGCGACCTTGGGATCAGTAGGCCAGCGTCTAACGAACTGAGCCACCCAGAGGCTACAGTTGAGGTTTTGGGACATAATGTTGATGAACTAGCACTTAATCATAATTTGATTCAAAGACATCAAGGTCAACTCAGAAAGAAACTGGCAGAAAATATTAAATATTTGTTTAAAGATAAGAATCAAGCTTTTGTAACCGTTCATTGGGACAGTAAGGTTAAATGTCAGGGATTCAAGAACTGAGAGACTACGAAGCATTGTTAACTTATAAAACTCAGAAATTATTAATAGATGTTAATTATTATTTTATTTATGCCAACAAACTTACTGATGTGAGACTGCCTTTGTGGTTTACCTGGAGAAATACGAACTGGTTTGAGAATTGAATGCCATTCTGGCAGTTTGTCACAATAGCTCAGTGGTAGAGCGGTAAGCAGAAGGTCTGTGGTTCAAATCCCAGTTGTGGCATTGAATTTTTAAGTTCCAGTTCTACCTCTCAAATTAATAGATGTGCCTGCGTTAGTGATTTGTAGTGAGAAAGAACAGTCCCTGATAGTTTGGAATGCCATAAAAGTTTGGAGACTGGACAAGAAAGGTGAAATTGTTTCTTGTGAGACTGCCACATCCAACCCAGGTAGTGTCAGTGGAGCTGTTAATTTGCTGGAACAGTTAAGAAGAACATAGCTGCTAGTTTTACCTTTCCACTATCACATGTATGAGCTAGTGCTATGGAGTGTGTTAAAAATGAGTTACTCCAAGTGGTAGTTAGTCCCGATGTAACATCTTTCAAGAAACTTAGAGAAAAGTCTAAAGCCATGGAGAAAGCAAATTATGAAGATGCACTTGAACATTGGTATGAGGCTTTCAGCTAGGACAAAATTGACTAAGCCCTTAACTTCTCCCTAAACGAATAAAAGAATACCTGAAAAATCTTTACGACAGAGAAAGGAGTAAAGTTAATGCAAAAATTCAGTAGTGGTATCAATGGCCAATGAACAAAAACAGTTAATTTTGCAATGTGTGTAAGTTCACCGGATACAATACCCAGACTGTAATAAAGAAATGCTGAAAACAAATTATGTTAAAACTTGTATTGATTTAAGTAGCATTTCCATATTTTGTATGTTCTATTACATATTAATATTCAAATTTCTTCCATTTAAATATATTAAGCATATTTACAAAACATGTACAGGTTGGTTTCAAGTGTTTATGCTAATAAAACAATACAAACACCTTTTCAGCTCTTAAGTTTATTTATATCCAAGTCCTCTGCAGCACAGGTCAATATTTATTAATTGTAATGAAATTTGGCACAGCATTAAAACATACCAAAAGTAAAACAAATAGGAGGGTATACACCCAAAACACTTAATATTTTATGTAGCTCCCATATAAGGACCACCGAAATGGTGCACCATACACCAAAGTTTTTGCCATAAGCGTTACTTCATAAACAATATTAGATTATGAGTTATAGGGCCAATTTTTTTTGAGTCAACAGTTGATGCCTGTATAGTTCAACCGAGAGTCGCTTTCCAGTTCCTTACAAAGCGACCACTTTATTTATGTGTCAAGCTACCACAAAGCTAGAATCAAAGAAGCCAAAATGGAAACGCAAAGAGTGGCCCAACTATGCATACGTGAATATAATTTTGCCCCCTTGTTTAGATAATTGACAGACAGGGAGTGTTATTTTGCCTTTTTTCAACAAGACTGTGCAATAGCTCATATGGCCAGTCTTTCCAGGAGAACAATTGAAAGTGTGTTTCAGGACAGAATTATCAGTAGAGATTTGTGGTCCCCTGACTTAACCTCCTGCAGTTTCTATCTCTGGGGTAACTTAAAGTGTAGAAGACAAACCCACACACCCTGGAAAAATTAAAACAAAATATCCAACAGGAAATTGCCAGTATTTCTCAATGTGAAGTGCCGCAAGTGAGGGATAGTTTCCTGAAGAAGTCCCAAAAACGTATGGACAATGACGGTGACCAGTTTCAGCATCTTCTTTCATAAAGTTGGTAAATAAAGCCTTTAAAAGTAGTTTTAAAAATATATGGTTTCATCTGCGCCTTTCTATGATAGCAGCAGACGGCAACGAGCGCTGAGGAAGGGCACAGGCAAAACACCGCACATCCTGCTCGGAGGTCGTTTGCTCTCCCGACATAATGTTATAATTAATTTTATTCGTGTCCAAAAATTATCATTTGATATGCCATGTGATACCATAATATGAATTACTTTTTCATGGTGACACGCATCACATTTAGATTAATAAACTTAAATATACCAACATTTAATAATTGCAATGCCCAAATTAAGGTTGTAAGTGGTTTATATTATCTCTTGCGCCATGATTCCCCCACTCTTTTCTCCCCCCTGTGGGTGATCCTGGTTAGGTTATTGTAGATTCACTCAGATTCTTTTTGTTCTCTAAACTTGGATTTGGTATCTGCAGGAAACAAACATCACAGATATGGTATGTTGTTAGCAGGGCAACTTTGCAGTACCCCAAGGAAGAGGTAGTATTGCCAGAAACACTTCACATCAACAGCAGCTGGAACGCCCGCCAAGGCCACCAACGGTAGATCTGACAGGGGATGGACCACCACCTCCGTTGCATGGCATTCCCTCCAGAGGAAGAGGCAGAGGACGTGTAGTTGTTGGGAGGCACACGTGTCAAGTGTGTGACAAGGCCTTCTCGACACAGGATAGCCTAAATCAGCACATGGCACTACATCGTTCGCCTGGCAAGCTCCCTTACAGGTAATGTTATCAGATGTATTGAAGGACTAGACTGTGCATAATGTTATGCTTTTTAATGCAGAAATGACAATCCTAAATATTTTACCATTTGGGCAAGATTTGCAGATTATTCGTTATTCTAGTTTTTTCCCCTATGCTTAGTTTAAGAATAATCACAAACACATGGTTTAATTAATATTTTAGGAGATGACTCTGCCTCTATTGCCAAGCTTCTCTGCTATGTTTTAAGTCTAATTTTTTAAAGAAGATGCATGACAGCTGTCAGCTTCTCCACGTGGAGAGCCTCAGTGTTGTCAAGAAGCAGATAGCAAGTTTATGCATAACCCTCCCCCCTCTTTAACACTCAATACTCTGAACATATAAATAAATGTTTGGGTTTATCTCATGGCAGCAAAAGCATGGAGATTAACCAAACGTCATTTGTTCTCTATATGCAAAAAGTGATTTTCTCTCACCATGAATTCACTGTGTCTTCAAAAATTCTGATTTTGAGTACCTTTTCACTTAAATAAGGAAAATTGAAGCTATTAACAGTGAAGCAACAAGATTCTTAGAACCTTTTCACTTTCTCTACTACGTTTAGTAAGTAGAGGAAGTATTGTATTTCACCCAAAAATTCAAAGTCAGGATTTCACCAGAAATATATGTTTGAGACCCCCTTAATCCAAAAAAAGCATTTTTAGAAAAAGGTCTATGTGCCTGTCAGTCTGTCTGTGTGTGTGTCTGTCAGTCTGTGGACAGCATAACTCAAACGAAAAGTCAGTTAAGAACCAAAGTTGGTATTTAACTTTAATGTGTTTCAAGGATGCGACACGAAGATTTTCAAGAAAATAGCCCCACCCTAAACTACCCTTTACATGGAAAACTTTTAGAAAATTTTCATCTTCTCAAAACTGGCTCTAACGATTTTGATTAAAATGTCATATGTTTGATATATTTTTATGGCAAACAGCACATATATTTTGAATTTTCTAGCTATAGCCTACATAGTCCTGTTTACTCTGGATGACTTTTACATAACTGGTAAACCATAAGAGATAGACCAAATCTTACTATACAAAAAATGTAGATCTTGCTAAAACAAACAATTTATGTCCAAATAAGTTTTTTATGTAGAGTGAGCCATTTTGGAGATATTCCTTGTTGTTTGTGTGAGTTTTGGATTACTTAAACTTTCATCAGGGTGGCACCATGGCCGAGCAGTTAGAGCATTCGCCTACCACCTAGCTGGCTCGGGTTTGATCACAGGGACCTGAATGTGGTATTCGTGGTGGACAAAGTGGCATCACGACGAGTTTTCTCCGGGTTCTCCAGTTTCCCCTGCCACTCATTCACCACTTGCTGCATTATCACCTTTCCAATCATAGATTTTGCCTGCATTTCATATCATTCTCTTCCTATCATACCTGGTGCTTGGCTGCCCACCTGCTTCCAGGTCTTTACTCTGTCCAGTCCATAGGTTCGTGTGCTCCCTGACAGGCATCTGACCCTAGGTAGTGGCTTGTAAGTCTCAGGGGGTGTAAGTCCTACATAAGGGGAGGGTAATCAGGTAAAGAAAAAAACAGAAACTTGTCTTGTTATTAATTTTTTTATATCTTAGCCGTGCAAAGAGAACGGAATCTCTAAATTTTAAAAGATTTGAGTATCGTTCAAAACCTAGTGTATTTCCATGTTTTCCTTGCACTTACAAGGAAATAAGCAATAAGATGTCTGCAAATGTTTATCTCAACTAACACAAGTAAGATATAGACTTACAAGGAAATAAGCAATAAGATGTCTGCAAATGTTTATCTCAACTAACACGAGTAAGATATAGACTTGCAAGGAAATAAGCAATAAGATGTCTGCATATGTTTATCTCAATTAACTCGAGTAAGATATAGGAATAAGAGTTTAAGAATGGTTAGTACAAGAGTAAAGTCATGTGAGTGCAATACATCAGATTTTTACAGTTGAACCCAACTCTCTCACTTTATCCCTCTCTGAAGAATAGCATGGGGTGACCATGGAATGTACCAGCATGACCAATAATAAAATGGCCACCTTTTCTTATAGGGCCTCTTATAGTACTCGTACATTCAAGCAGTCAGTCAGTCCAGCCCTTTGACACGCTATGGCTGCATTTACCCAGGCTTTTCATACAACCACACTATTTCCTTCAAGTTCTTGTTTTGGATATCTCTTAAAAACAAACCTCTTAGTGCTACAATATCTTATCCTTTTAATTTCAGATGTCTTAATTTTTGTTTAAGTCAAACCCCGGATCATGGAGGACTTTGTTCAGATAGCTAAGCCTTCCCTCAAATATCCCTTGCTTAAATAAGGAAAATTGAAGCTATTAACAGTGAAGCAACAAGATTCTAAAGTAAGAACAAATTAGAAACTAGAAACTTCACACATCTTAGTAATATTGCTAGTTGTTTTTGCACAAACTGACTCGAGTTATAAGTTGGCTCCAACTTGATAAGTGAAGTTTTTAGTTTCTAATTTGTTCTTACTTTAGAATCCCTTGCTTCTTTAAGAGAAGAGAGAAGCTTATGTATGATAGCTCCTTTCGGATATAGTAGCTGTAGTTGGGCCTACTTATGGCATCTATTTGAAAACTGCCCAGTTGCATGATTGAGATGCTGTTAGTCTCTGTTTCCCAGGAGTTACAATTTGTGATGGACATGGCTGAGCTACTTCTTTTTAAAGATTCTCAAAACAATCATGTCACAGAACACATGCAGTTCTTTTCCTCCCTTCATTGAATGGAATAAGGAGTTCATTGTAAAGGAGCATATTTTCCTCTTCCTGTTGGAAGAATTCCTAAGAGAACAGACAAATTGTCTAGTTTGACTCTGCAATCTAACACCCCGATCAGAAGCTGGTCCTTCTCTTGGATCATGGATTCTAGGTCTACCTCTCTCTACATCCACCTCCACCAACTCTTGCTTCCATAATTACGTCTTTTAACCCTTTAATTGGCAGCGTTATTTATAAGCAACATATAAATTTAAGTTTTGAGATACCTTTTTGGCTCTTTCTTTTTAATTTGTTGTTATGCTAACCTAAATAAATTAAAGTATTTGCAGCCGTCTTACGTTGCAAAAATATTAAATCTGTTCAATAAAACTGTAGTGATTTTTTTGTTTGTTTGTTTTGAGAAAAAGAAGCAAAATCGATGCAACTGCAGTCAAATTTAAGTCCATCAGCTTCCAAGCATGCCATTACACCGATTATTTTACTTGGGCCATCCCCTTCCTTTACCACAGGTCATTAGGGCCTAGGGTTAATACAGAAACTATAACGAAATAAGCAACACTACGCAACAGCATGCCAAGCAAGCTCAGTTTCTCATAAACAGCAAGCAATAGCTGACCTAAGAAAGACTTAATTCATCAGTGAAACCAGTGTGGCAATGTTTGTTTTACATTTCCATAGCAACGGCCTTTCCCTCTAGCTTGACATCTGTCGTGCATCTTCTTTTAAAAATTAGATGTAAGTGGTTTCTTTGCAAAAGTTTAATGCAGATTTTCATGTGATATTAACTGTCAAACTGTACCACAAGTGTAACAACTCTTTGTTTGCAGAGGGTTTGTTACGGTTTTATCACAAACTGTGCTTTATATTGTTTCTTGTTTATGTACAATCTTTCCACTTTTGTTTCTTCCTGTATTTGCTTTGTGCATCATTTTTGTATCCAATTAAAGCAAGAATAAATATATACCTAGAAGGTGGCGCTGATGACCTCAGCAGTTTTGTGCCATTCAAACGCTGTTACTTCTTGTATGTTCCTTCTCATATAATGTTCTGTTGGCATTAATTTGTGTGTAACTTTTGTCTGCAGATGCAGCTTATGCTCAGCGCAATACCCAAATCAACAAGGCCTTCTACAACATCGCCATACCTTCCACAAGGAGCCAGCGATACCACCTGGTGCAGAACTGGCGCTTCCTGTTGTAGATTTGAAACAACCTGGTGCTCTGAACAGATTAGCTGGGCTGGGTGTTCATCATTATATTCCTCTATCCCAGCTGGGAAGCCAATCAGGTGGTTACTTCAGTTTGCCAATTGTATCTGTTGATGGTGCTCGAAATCCAGCAGTTTGCAATCTCGGAGCCCTTGGTGCAACATCAGTGCTGTCTCTTGGCCCTATTAAATCTCTAGGAAGATAAATATTAATTTGTACAGAGCAATGATAACAGCACAAATACCGATCAGAAGATTGAAGATGGATTTAGTTTTACATGAACAAGGTGCATGCTCTCTCTTGATGGGCATATTGTTTTGCAAACACAGCACAGGGGAATATTATTTTGATTTTAAAACATTGCATACACTCGTAATATCTCCTAATTTTTACAGTGCATTGGATAGAAGTAAAAGTACAACAAAGATATTTTTATAAATGTTGTGTGTTTATAAGACTGAATGGACGGAGAAGGAATGGACCTCAAGACTACCAGGAAATAGTAAAGTTCTATCTTTCTTTTAGTCATTTTGAGTTTAAAAATATGTTTATTAGAGAATTTAGACTCCTTAGAACCTATATTTTGTGCAATTGTTTTATGAATATATTTTCATAAGTTTTAACTTCATGAGTGTGTGTAAAATTTTATTTATTCAGCTTGCTATTTGTACTACTTTGAAACATGCTGAAGTTGACAAGGAGCTGCAAGTAATAGAAAGATGACGGGTGCATACTCTGTAATTGTTGTTTCTTTTTAAATGGAAAAAAAATCTCATTTATGAATGCTGAGAGTAATCCTCAGTATTCAGTGTTTAAGACGAACAGTTTTATAAGTTCAAATACTCGGGAATGAGTATAAGGCCTCTGGAAGTAAGATTATCGGCCACACCATGAAGAATGTAACTTTCTTAAACAGCTTTATATCAGTTAAATCTTTGTTAGCACAGATAATTTCTGTTTAACGCTTTAGTTTACTTTCAGAAGCTCACGGTTCGTTTTAGTTATAGAATCCTGTGATACATTGTTCATAAGTGCTGATTCGAGTGTGATTTGTGGAGATATTGTATTTCTGAAGTGCACTTGAAGTTAAAAGAATATTTGTTGCTGCAACTGACTGAGTGCAATTTGAAGGCTATAAGATAAAGACCTTTTCGCTGCATTTGTTATGGTGTATTTTATACTTTTTTATGAAATCACAAATATGTGTACAAATACGCATGTCCACATAACTGCTTTTCCATTAAGTTCTTATGTGTCAACCATATGTAATTTTATTTCACAATTAAATATACTGTTAATTAAAAAATACAAGTTTTTAAAAACATGAAATATTTAAGTTTTTATCTCTTACCATTTTTATCTGTATCTGGGCTTGTAAATATATTTTGATGGTTCATTACAAATATTTATATGACAGTTCATAAGATTTCTTTCAGTGACCTGTGACCTCTCATTTTGGAATGTTCCTAATAAGAGACTCAATGCTCAGAGCTGCATAAATTTCTTTAAAAGTTTAAACAGAAACCATTTGTTTGAACAAAGGAAAGTGCAACATAAAAATATGTAACAGCTGCATCTTAACCTGTTGTCAGTAGTAAAATCATTAATATCGTGAATGTGTTTCATGTTGTCAAAAATGTCACGAACGCAAGGGAAATAATTGAAGACATGCCCAGAAAAACGGGTTAACCCTCAAACTCATCTCGAGATAACTTCTCCCCTCTATTGTTGCTTCAGAGAGCTATCTTTTCTTGTGTTGGCCTATCCTCCATCAATCATATGAAGCGAAATAGAGAAAGGTAAAGCGATATTCCATCTTGTCAAGTTGCATTAGTACCGCCAACAGTTTGTAAAATATAACCATGGTAAAGCTACAGTCATAGTTGGTGCCATTACATTCGTTATGTTGCCACAGAAGCCCTTGTTTTTGAACCCGTTGCAGAGAAGCCAAAAGCATTATTGCAGAACAAGATTTGCTGAAGGTGAGTAGGTTCATCATGTGTTGTGTGGTAACGATGTTCAAGCATTATTATTGTTTGAAAGCATGTTACTTCAACCCTGTGATATTTGAGATTAAATTAGATATAAGTGAGCTGTTTAGGCTCTTCGGCTTCTCTTCACTGCAACCTTTAATGGATCTACTGCGAATACCCTGATCTATAAGTCCCAGTTTAATTTAATGCTTTTAATATAGCTTATAATTTTCTTGGGTGATGTTAAGGCAATTTGTCCTGGGGTTGGGAAGGCAGATTCCAGGTGCCTTATTCTTTGTTGGGCAATTGCTTCGCATTCGCAAAGTATGTGCCCTGCTGTTTCTTTTCTGTCTAGGCAGAATCTACGTATGTTCACCTCAGATGTGCCCATCTTATAGAGATGATCTCTAAGAAGGCAGTGTCTAGTAAGAAGGGCATTTCTCTTTGCAGACAGTTCAGTGAACTGTTTTGCATGGTTTAGCTTTAGAACTTGTTCCCAATAGCAGCATTTTAAGCACCCTTTAAAACCATCAGCTTGAGCCAGATTTGAACCCATGACCCTGGATCATGGAGGCTGAGAGTACACCATAGAAGAGAATGGGCTGAGGTGAATCACTAAGGTGAAGTTCTTGCGTTTCATGATACACTTTTGTATAATGTAAAAAATGGGCTAAACTGTTCTTGCTCCATGCCTGCCATCTAGTGGTACTCATGGTGTAGAGGAAACAGCTTATTGGAATATCCCAAAAACCAACTGACATTTCCCCTATTATGTCGCAGTATGGCTTCAATAGCATAGCGAGGCAGCTCAGGCCCTACAAGGGCTGTAATACGATGGAGAGAGAGAGAGAGAGAGAGAGAGAGAGAGAGAGAGAAACTACTCTTTACATGGAACATTTTTCAAAAATGTTCATTTTCTAGAAAACGGTTCTATTTTGATTAAAATGTCATGTTTAAGATATTTTTATGACAAATCAAATGTATATTTTGAATTTTCTGGCTAAAGCCCATGTAGTCCTGTTTACTCTGGATGATTTTTGCATAACTGGTAAACCGTAAGAGATAGACCAACTCTTACTATACAAAAAGATCTAGATCTTGCTAAAACACAATTTATGTCCAAATAAATTTTTTTGTAGAAGAACCATTTCAGAGATATTTATTATTTGTTTGAGTTTTGGAATATTTAGACTTTCCCCAAATGGAAGCTCATTATAATTTTTTTAACCTTTGGCTGTGCAAAGAGAGCAGGGAACCTCAAAGCTTTAAAAGATTTGACTATCACTAAAGCCTACTGTATTCCCATATTCCCCTTGCACCTACAAGGAAATAAGCAAGATAATTAATTGAGCAAATGTTTATCTCAACTAACAAGAAGATATAGGAATGAGAGTTTGTAAGAATGGTGAGTACAAGAGTAGAGAAAGTCATGTGAGTGAACACAAGATTTTTAAAAAGATGTGGTTAACCCATTTCTCGAGAATGTCTTCAATTTGAACAAGATTAAATATTTACTGAATTATAGCATTAATAAAATGAAACTAATATAGGTATTGTAGCTATACCTTTCACTAGTTCCCCATGTCAGGTAGGACATGGTTTTAGTGCCGACTGGCATATTGTTGATTGGAAAAAGGGAGGAGAAGGTGCAGTCACCTTTTGAAATACCTGTAACTACTGGCCTGTTTCACTATCCATTGTTGTTTTAACACATTGTTAAACTTTGAAGTTAATGCAAATTCTGTCACTAAACAGTGTTAGCTGCAACATTGTGTTGAACTTCATGTAAAGTTAATACCATATGAAAATGGCTTTGCAAACCAAGCTGTTTTTGTGGAGTTGCTGTTTCTGCAGTTTTTATTGCTTTTCTAACCAAAAAAAAGCCATATCACAATGAATTTGAAAACCTGCAAAAGTATAAAAGGTGACAGACTATCTAAAGCAGTCATGTATGTGCAGGGTAGTAGAGGAAATATGAGAGCTTAGAACAGGGATTGGCAGATCTGTCGCTCTGTGATGTCATTCCATGGAGAAGGTTTTCTCTTTCCTCAGTGCACGTGCTTCAAAGAGCAGAGTAGAGGAGGGTCGGGCATTCCCCCTCCACTGAACAGTAGCAGCCTTTGCACTGTGTAATTGTGCAAGTTGAGAAACCAGCAGTGCAGCCAGGATTTGGTACCTTTACTGGGAAACTTAACATTTATCTATCCTAATGGAGTCCTCTCTTCGGCTGTTGTGAACATGAAAAGCATGCCAATATCATAACAATATATAAGGCTGCTCAAGCTCATTAAGCATAATATAGTAGCTATTGACCAGGACTCTTGGGAAGTTGCATCACTGAATTAACCCCCAATTAATGTTTATTATTAACAAAAGATATATAAATTCTAACTCATCATGAACTAACATTTCATGTTGGACTCTGAATCATCTGGAATATTATTTTCAGTAACAACTAAAACAATACTAGCCATCATGCCTTTAGAAGTGCTTAATGCTCGTATCTTCTCCTCACAGAGCATTTGCCTGCTCATGTGTCATAAGTCTTGATACTTGCCGATCATTGTATTAGAATATGAAAACAAACATGACTTTCTCCTATGGTAAGTATTAATTTCTCTGAGATTTGATGCTACCGGCACATATACTTGAATTAACGTAACTTGGGTATTATGACAGTTCTCTGTGTGTGCTACGCATGTGATAGGGAAGTGGTACAGCGGTGTGTTGTCATGTCAACCAGGTTTGACCTTGAAGTAGCCAATAGACTTCGTGGCCACGCAGTCCCGTCACGAAGTCCATTAGCTATGTCAAGGTCAAACCTGGTTGTCATGACAATGCACCACTGTGCCACTCCCATACCATGTGAATAAACATGCCGAGAGAACTGTTAGAATAACCAGTTACGTTAATTCAAGCATAATGGTATGTGATAGTGTTGACATTTGCAAAGCTACAGTTTGTGGATGTTTCCAGGTTTCCTAATCATTTGCTAAAAGAATTGAACATTATATGTATATACAGGTGTAAATAAATAACACTGCACAAATTTTTCTGGTAATAGAGGGTTCATAGACAATTTGAGATAGGAAACTAATGGTTTACAACGTCATGTTAATAAGTTACACGAATTCAAAGTAATTCCAGATTGTGACCAATAAATCATAACCACAAAGAAATATATCAATATTATCCACTGGAATCAAAATAGAGCTTATTAGGACCTTAGTGAAGCCTGTCTGCTGTCTCTGATGAAGCACTGTTAAATTGTAGCGCTACGAAAAGCGCTTAAATTGGAGAACTTAACATGTGTCTGCATGCCGCTGCGATGGATAATAGCTTGTGGCAAATGGCTACAGAAATATACAGCTGTTCGAAAGTGTGTGCTTTGGCCGTGCAGTTATGTCGACTGACTGTGGCCGTCGTGAAATTGAGTTCAAACCAGAAGAGTGGATAAATATTTTTTTTTTCCTCCTTTCTTTTCTATTTTGAGAGAAATGTGCATTTGGTTTAAAATAGCAAAATATGATATGCAATACACAAAGTATTGTTTCATTTTACTTCTTCTCACATCTGATGTCTTAGGCTGGAGGGTTATGTATTGCCATTGGTCTGAAGCTGTCTGTTGGCTATTTGTCCATGTCAATAACAGAACTTTCCTTCCAACAGTTGACCTACTGTAAACAGTTCACAAAACGTTGAACCAAGTAATAGCACAAAGTACTACAACTCCCAAAAGAAACACTGAATACCTATCTGTCAGCATGACAAATGTCTAATACTGCCAATAGGTGACCCTAATAACCCTGGAAGACACTAACACCACCATATGCTTACTGTTTCCTACTCAAATCACCCACGTCTCATTTCCTATTTCCTTCAGCACACAATAACATTGCAATAGGCTTGAAGCATCTCATTTAAGTGAAAACGAAATTCTCAGTGTGTACCTACTATTTAGGTCATGCAAGTGTAAATAATGTTAAACTTCAAACAAAAAGTTTAAAGATTAGTTAAATGAAAAATTATAGTGACACAAATGTTTCGTGTAAGCATGCGCTTATGAAGAAGGAAAGAAAAAAAACATAAAAAATATGGGGTTATGAGTATTTGAACATGCGCTTTGAATACATGTGTGCCTTCGCGTCTAGGCACCATAACCATTACACTAAATAGGCAGGCTACGAAATTCATCCGCTTGTTTCATCATGCATAACAGCTGCAGTGGACATGATCAGTGGTGTACATACCCTCAAACAATTTTAAGACACAGTTCTGTAATTTGTAATCCTAGACCATAGGTTTCCTATCTCAAATTGATTGCCTATGAACCGTCTATCACCAGTAAAATTTGTGCAGTCTTATTCATTTACACCCTATATACACACATTTTGTATATGCAGGATGTTTCAGAATTCTACCGATTCACTTTAACCCCCACAGGTGAAAACCCATATATGGATAGCCTGTCTTAGATCCTCATGAGCGAAACTCCATATTCAAAACCTGGCTATGGAATTGAATTTTTCAGTTTCTGATTCAACCTCTTAAACATTGCCCACACACGGCTTGTGTGTTTAAAAACACCAGCAGTAAGCTTTTTGGCATAAATAAATAATAATTACCATCTAAAGGTTACTTAAACCTGGGACATAAAGTACTTACAATTGTAAGTCGCCCTTGGGATATTTATCTCTGATGTGAGATTCCCTTGTGGTTAACTGGGAAAAAGTACATATCAGCTGGGGAATTTAATGTCTAGGGCCTGGATTCTTAGTTTTTTAACTATTTTATTCCTTGATAGTTAACTGCAGTGGTTTAATTTTATTATGTTTCATGATCATCGGAGCCAAATACTTGAATCTTATAAAACCTAAAAATGGCCAAATGAGACTTTAAAACCTAAAAGATGCTAAATCTCCTATTTATTTTAAAATGAAAAAAAAAAGCTATTTTAAAATGGGAAAATGAAATGTTTATGAAATTATAAATAGACTGACTGTTACATCTTTGCTACGTCTTTTCGCTTACGTATGCTTAGAGGAGTATTGAAAACAATGCAAGAGGCAAGAGACTTGCATTTAGCTGTGTGGGACCAAGCTCTGTATTGTTGCAAGCAAGCAATTGGGGGATTGTTGTCAAGGGGAAAGGAGCATTAGCAGAACCCGCCATAAACTCAAACCAATCAGTTTAAAAACAGTATCCGTTGTGTTCAGTCGACTATCGTGTTATGTTAATGCATACAATTACTACATCGTTAGAAGTAAATTTTCCTTAGATTAAGCAGGTAATTTAAGGAGCCAGTGTCATGCATAAAGTCAGCTCATCTCGAAGGTGGTTGATTCGCCAGTGGATAGGTAACGATCCGAACTTCGCCACAGATGGCAAAGTAATATTTTGCCAAATCTGCCAAAAGCGAAAGAAACCATGCCCACAGACACAAAAGCTTGAACAAATATGAACACCTATACTGCACAGATAAAGTCACATTAAGCGGCTAGGTGCTGTGCAGATAAACATACCGTACAGGATAACCTGTGCAACCTGTTTTCGAATGCTGGAATGCAGGTAAGGATTAAGCACCTGTTATAATGCACATAGCATATAAACTATAATTTTATTTACGTATTTTCCAGGTGCCTTCTGGCCAAAAATGGCATTTTGAGCAGCACAAAGGATCTACAGGACATATCAGCAACATTGCTATAAAAAAAGAGGACAATTAGTAATAAAATTAAAAACAAATAATATAAAAACTATTTCAGGAGGTCAAAGAACTAAAAAAAACTTTTTTAAGATACAAAAATAACTAAAATGTTAATTTTAAGAACCTAAAAATCCGGGCCCTATTAATGTCGTACTGGCAAGTTGGCCATGGTAGCTTAATGGTTAGAGCAGCCGCTCGATAAGCAGAAGATCCATGGTTCAAATCCTGGCTATGGCATTGAATTTTTCAGTTTCTGATTCAACCTCTTAAACATTGCCCACACACGGCATATATGGCCTACAGTTTCATTATGGTCGGCTCTTCTTTCTCAAATAATGCACATATGCTGCTAGCAAATGTTCTTTAGACTTTGGTGGTAGGTAAATCCCCGATTTTACTTTGTCTGCAATTTGTCTTGTAGTTTTCATCAATGGAACAATAAACAGTGCAGTATCTGTAAGTAGTAAGTCAGATTTTATTTCATTTATTGACATAATGGGAAGAAAGAAAGGGTTGACAAAGATATTGAAGCACTTATGTATAAGTGCATGCGAGAGCAAGAGTAATGCTGCAGACAACTGCACCTACCTAGGCATGGGCAAGTAATTTTGATCCTGGTCTCACATCTACTATTATAGTAGCAGGGACCAATATTTCCTTGTCATTTTGATGAGAATATTCTTTCCATAGAATTTTTCTCCCTATTTTTGATGACAAAATTAGGCAAATAATTACAAAGAAGACCTGCATTACCAAACCTCCCTTTCATCTAGATGGCTGTTACAGAATATATCTAAAAAAAGGAAATTTTTAGGGAAAGAGCACAAATCCTTATACATTAAAATGTTCTTCATTTACATCCCTGAGTAAGTAATATTCAGCTAAAAGAATAAGTTTCATAATTGCATATGCATATTTTAGGCTGATCTAGCTAGGTGAAACCTTAAATTTCTATCTAAAGTATTGTTTATTATTATTCATTACAATTTTTATTTTAAATGAAAGAATTGCATATCATTATGTGACTAGTTCCGGAACAGCACTTGTTTTTTTAATATTTTTTATATTAATCTCCTCCAATGTAGTGTCATGTAAGATGAATGAATTAAATTAGTGAAATGATGCTCAAATGAGTCCAAAGTCCATAGAGCTTAAAGTTACCTGACATTCACCTTATCAAGATAAGGGAAAACTTCCAAAAAATCTTATACAGATAGCACACCCTAACTGAGGTTTGAGATCAGGACCTCCTGGATGTGAGGCTAACACCAGGAGGTAGCCTGGTGATAGCTACCTCCAGAGGCGGGCTGGGAAGGGAAATGCAGCATGTTTGCTCAGATGCAGGGGGGTTGGTATATTCCAAGGGTGGCTGGGAATGTGATGAAGATATACACTAAAGAAACAGACATGTAGCTCTGGTATAAAGAAGTTTTAATTTATATAAATAATGTTCTAAATTACATTACAATGTCAGAAGAAAGATGGGGTGGTCAGTAAAGGACAGCTGTTGATTTTACCTTTACAGAGGTTGCTGGCATTCTTGGCCAGTTAAAGACGAGATGTCTGAGACCTTTATAGATCAAGATTATCACAATTCATCACCCTAACACATGGAATTGACTCAGCTAAGTCAAAATTTAGGGGCTTTAAAATGAGATTATAGCTGACTGGCAGCCAAGTGAAGCCTTTATCAGCCTGTCAGCTAAACTGATTTCATATATATGTTGGAAGAGCGTTATTCTCAAGTTATCACACAATCTCTTCCCACAACACGAACTTTCAGGAAATGACTTACACCTATGCTAACAGGAAGTCACATGTCTAGACCAATAAATTATGTCTCAAATATTTAAATTCTGTAAATTTATACTTCTCAGAAACCTACAAAAATGCACGGTGTGAGGGGTATGAGTGTTTGAACTATTATGGGAAGTTCTTGGCATTAAGCTGAAACATAAGCTCCTATATCATTTTCCTTTATAGTGCATGGATCCATAAATACAAAATAAAATTGGTCAAATGTTTGATTACCAATATATAACCACTCGTTTATTGTTAACTTCTGCAATAAGTATAGAGAGGCATAGCTTCAAAGATGCTGTATTTGTGTTGCTAAACCGAATCATTTAGCAACAAGCGTGCAACTTTGGTATGTGTGTAGAGCAGAAGGTCAGAATGTTGAAAATAAAAATTACCTGCTTGGAAAGCTTGAAAGAAAACCACACTTGCGTTAGTCCACCAATGGCTTATTGGTGAATATATGTAAGGACTATACAATGCAAAATGAAAAAGAACTATTATACATGTTTTTGAATAACATTTTTATGCAAAGTAACCAAACTTCACTCCTGGAAAACAATAATGGTGCAGTTCAACAAAAACCAAGCTATACTATCATCTTTAGCAAATTTGAGCTTGATTATGTACTTTTAGTTGTGTGAGTATTTTTATAAAATTACCTTTTGCTATGAGTCATAAAACAGATGTGCTTAAGAAGTTTTAAGGGATTATAGAGGGGGTCTTAGGTGAACAATTGGAGATAAGACACTTTGTGCAATGAACCAAAATAAATTTGAGCAAATATCTCACCATACCACCTCAACAGTATGTATAAACATTAGTTGCACTGCCAAGAAGTGTACAGGTGTGGCTGAGCAGTCAAGTAGGGAGTTACCAAGCCAGGAACCACGTATTCCAAGTTCAAGCCCCTCCCAATGTTTCTCTTTAATTTTCTTTCTCCAAATTGTTGATTGTAAAATATATGGAATTCTGCATTACTCCATTTATTACCAGTGCTGTTAAATGCAACTGAGCAAATCAAACAAATTAATTTTGAACAGGAATATAGAATATAAGATATGTGTTCTATAGTTACACATGACATGTACTAGTCAGCCACAATATGAGTGCACTCAGTGAGAAGCATTACTAAACAATACGTCACAAGTAGGCAGGGTTTCGGAGGTACAGTCGCGTAAAGGAAACATCACCAATACCGAGATGCTTGCAATGAGACATAAACGGAGTAACACCACAGCAGTTCAAAATTACTGTCTAAAGACAGACTGTAAGCAGTGCCAGTGTTGCCACAATACTATATTGTATGGTTTCTAGAGTCTCTAATAAACATAATTCATTAGTGATATTACTAAAAGTATGATCATAATTGCTTTGCTTTATACAGTAATATATTACTTTTCTAAAATTTTGCTTAGAAATATAAGTTTTTTTATTGATTGACTCATTGGGTAGCCACTATTCTCTGTGGGTGGGGACGCTTGTGTAGCACCAGACCTGTAGAGTGGTGGCTGCTTGGCAGGGCCTGGTGCCGGGATGAAGAGACCTCAGCACTTGTTAGGGACTTCCGCATGTCTCTATGCACTGTCTGGCTATGGCCCTGTAGCAGCCTGCAGTTACCTCGCTTCATCCTTTCCTTCTGGGGAATGTCAGTCACAATAGATCTGTGTAGGTCACAGTGCACGAGATGTTCCCCTCCGTGTATACCCTTTACCCCCCTTTAATGTGCAGAGTGCTGCTGTGGTAAGCAATAGAAGCAAAATCTTGTGTTCGACACTCTAATGAGTAGAGAGGAAGATAGAAAAGGTTGCTTTGTGCACAGTTCATTACATGCTCTGAGCAAACCAAGTGAAGTGATAGTAAAACTGTACTTAACAATTACACACTAAACCCTTTACCTTGTGATTAACAATTGAGTGGAGTTTGTCATCTGGATAAGTGCTCGTTAGGTTGCTGGCGAATCATGTAATAAGAATGCATTAACATCAGAGGCACATCATCTGTATTGTAACAGTGTTCAGTGGAAATTTAAGCACATTTTAACATGTACTGATCTGATTCTTTGCAAGCATTTCATTTAGCAAAATGTTCAGTAATCAAAATTCTAAGGTTTTTGCAGCCAGTGTCAACACTAGAAACAGCATAAACCGGGTTTGTGGGCCGTGGTGTACTGGCCTCATCCTTCTTCCCAGACATTTCGTCTGCCGCAGTTGCAAACAGAACGTCTGTGGAGCCCAGTAGACCACGGCCCACAAACCCAGTTTATGCTGTTCCTGATATGTTCGGCTGTGTTATGCACAGCGACTCCATAAGGATTTAATCATTCTAAGTGTTATATTCAGAACTGTACTGTATTTTATATCGCATGGATGGTGGTCTCGCAGCTGGCCATAGACGGCCAGTAAATATGACAGTAGTATACTGAGATGGCCACATGGCAGCAGGACATCAATCATAAGGTAATTTCTCACCAGCTGCAACTAACAGGTATTTATACATAGTGACTAAAGAAATAATGCTGTAAGACCTATAAATTAAGGTTACAAAAAGTAATAAAACTGATTTTCTTGTATTAAAAGGATATCAAATATAATACTTTAATGAAATACAATTAAATTACAAGATATATTCAGTCACAATACACATACTCTGTTATCTCAACTAAGTTCCTCATTTAAGTCTGCAGTTGAAGCAGCAACACAGTATACTGATGTGGGTATATGACAGTATATATGACATCTTAGTGTTATTTTAATAAAATGATTCCATTAGAGTTTGTTAACCCACACTGCTTTGAGTGTGCATTTATACAATCATGATCAGCAGAATGATTCAGTCTTCTGGTTTCTCAGGTGGTGGACCACAGGGCTGTAGCATTTTCTCCATTAAATTAAATCTTACTCTTGCTTTTGCCTCGTTCTCACTGATAGCAAAGAAGTTCAACATGTCGAAATGACCCATATATGAAGCAAAAGAGTCCCTATGCTGATTAACAAGCCATTCAAATTTGGTTGTATCAGCATGTCCTGTTCCAATATATTTGGACTGCAGATGCTCCAGTTGACTGTGGATATTGTATCTATCGCCCATTTTGCCCTTTAAAGAAAAACAAGTATGATTAAAAATGATCCATGACAACGAACATAAACTAATGCACCTATCTCGTTTTAATATTAAGGGATATTTTACATAGGAGCACATATTTAATATTTTAAATGTGTGTTTTCGCTTTAAAACTGCTGGAGGGGAGAGCAATGAAATTAACAAAACCTATGGTTTCCAAATGGGAAGTTAGGTTAACGTGCCTATATACTTCTCTTAATATCATTCGCACAATGAAATAATATAATTTCCCTATGTACATACCCAATAATATTTAGCTGCTTAACAACCACTGATCCCAAGTACTTTGTTAATCACAAAAAACGGTGTATATTACAATTAATGTTTCGCAAGACACCATATAATCAACTCAGCCAAACTCAGCTGTGCGTCGTCGCAGTGCAGCCACAATCCACAAGCTTCTTGATGTAAATATATCCCGAAATGTAGTTAAATCAATCCCAGTAACTGAGAAGGTTTCATATTTGTAAAATGTCACAATAAAATATACACCAAAAAATTTTGTATGTTTTAAATACTTTGACAAAATTAATGCGTCGTCCTGTGTGGCGGTAACTGAAAAAAATTAAAAGCTCAGCGTTGGAGCTACTGCTTGGCACGTTTTTGTGTATCATTTGTTTTGTACATGTCGTCTGCATCTGAATGTTTTCTATGTGTCTCTGGTGCCAGGTGAAAAAGTAATAGTTTACATAAAATGACAAGTTGAGCAATTCAAGAAAATAGTCAAAAAAGAAGACCATAAAAAATGATGAATTTAATGAAGGGCAATCGTGTTTTGGGTAACAGCGTGAGTTCAATTTTCCGAAGATATTCTGTCGGTGGGTGAACTAAATATTAAATATTTGGAAACTAAGCTAATGAAGAAACAGGACTGTGACATATAAGGGAAATCAAATTTGATATTAAAGTTTCTTGAACAAAACATTTGTTTTTTTATAGGAAGAAATCCACAACAGCTGGTGACAGCGTTGGAGAAAACTGAATTAGAGGCTCTGATATCCGCCAAAAATGCAGTAAGTTTACTTAAACGTTTTGTTTTGTGTATTATTTTGATATGTGAAATAACCGGCCAAAATTTAAATACAACATTGGCTCCAACAACAACCGAAAATGAACGATTACTATTCCTGAGTACCAAGGGTTTAAGGTTACCAGGGAATTAACTGACTAACCCACGTGAGGACGCACTCGTACAGGATAACCAATTACCTTAAGGTGACAGTGTTAAATTTAATGATCTTCAGGTACCATTTGTGAAGTAACTATAATAGAGCTTTGAAAATGTTACAACATATACCTGATAGTGAGCAATTCTTGTGGACATTGAACATATCAGAGAGCATGTCATGTTCTTATCAAAGGTACATAATTTGCATATGCCTAAAACCAATAGTAAATACAGTTGAACCTGCTTTATACGTAACCTAATTCTATGTAATTCAGAATTATACTTAAATTTTTGTAGGTCCTGGCAAAATGTAATTTAGAAACACATTAATAAAACCTTATTTATAGATAATGTATTTATACGTAATTTGCAGTCATATTTATTAAATTTCAGTGAAATACAACTGAGCTTTACTTAATTATAATCAGGATACGGCATACGTTGTCTTAAAAGAAACTTGGGGTGTATTTTCCTTATCTCTGTTGATAAAGACCCAACCTGAGCGGGTGGCTTTCAGCGTGACAATGTCGTAGCAACAAACGAGAAGTAACATAAATATTTTTGGTATCTGGTGTTTACTGTTGATCAGCACTTTTGCCTTTTAGTTCTCAGTTGCTTTTACTCAGCCATGGAGAACAGAAAAAGGAAATGGTACACACTAGATCAGAAAGTAAAATTCATACAAGAGCTGGAACTTAATCCACACAAAACCAAAACCAAAATTGCTCAAACTTAGGAATTGCTGATACCATGTTATGTATAGTCATCAATAACAAAATGAGGTTACACATTTAATGCAAGAAAAGTGAAACAAGGCAAATTAATTGATTTCTTTAAAGGAGGAGGACCAAGTTCAAAATAATATTTTCTTCATACATATCTTTGCTGTTTGTAAAATGTTATACATATAGGCCCACTGATTTGCTTCTTTAAAAAGATTGATGCATTATCAAAATCTCAATGTAAGCAATTCTGAGTTATACATAATCTTCCCTCTTGACATACATACAAATCAGGTTCAAGTGTATTTTCTCTTGACATACAAAAAGTAAGAAAACTGGGAATAAAGTTAACTACCACCATTAGGAGCACATGTTTCTGCACAGTGAAAATACACTAAAGAGAGACGGCAAGCAGTAGGCTACCGTTATGTGGAGGGTGTGATGATGATGGTGATGATGATGATGACGATGATGATGATGAAAAACTGAGTGGTCTCTTTTGAAACCTGAAAGTAGGCTCTTAGTGCTCTTGTGCCTCTTAAGCTGGGCTTTCATTCAACTCCATTAGTTGCGATTAAATGTACTCTATCCTTGATATTTGCCATATGTTTTCAAGTTCTAAGAAAAAAGAGTCTTAAGGATTTATATCTACAAGGTCTGTTCTAGAAGTACTCGACCTAACAAAGTTCAACTCCTTTCAGCTCAACTTAGTTTTCCCAGTGATGCTTAATAGCTTCAAGACACTGATTATCATGAGAACCATAGAGCTCTGCAAAAAAGTCATCAAGTGCAGTCTCCACCTCTTCATTGTTGGCAAATCTTTTACCACCAAACCATCTCTTCAAGTTGGGAAACAGAAAATAATCAGAGGGGGCTAAATCTGGTGAATAGGGTGCATGAGGAAGCAATTGGAATTTTAATTGGCCATTGATTGCTTTTCCTTTTTGGAGATAATGAAAATTATACCACGTGCATCCTAAAAAAATGATGCCATGACCTTACCTGCAGATGGAACTGTCTTCACTTTCTTTAGAGCTCCTTCTCCTCTTTCAATGCACTATTTCAACAGCGGATCTTCCCCTTCAGTGGTTAGAGCAGTGCATGTGAAGCAGAAGATCCGTGGTTCAAGTCCTGGCTGTGGCATTGAATTTTTCAGTCCTCATTCTACCTCTCAAACATTACTCACACACGGCTTGTATGTTTATAAACACCAGCAGTAAGTTGGTTGGTATAAAAAAATAACAATTGCCAAACTTGGTATTTAAGTTCAGCATCTTCCAAAGGTGAGATATGAAGATTTTCCAGAAAATCCCCCATCTCAAACTACTCTTTAAATGAAACATTTAGACATCTTTGATTTTCTCTAAAACAACTAATGATCTTGATTAAAATGTCACATATTTAAGAAATTTACATGACCACGAAACGTATATATCTAAAATTTTCTGGGAATACGTGGAGAAGTCCTCTTCATTTAGAAGGAATTTAGTATAGTTGTTATACATTACAAGCTCAAGAAGACAGTATATCTGGCCGGGAGGGCTTGGGGCGCTGACCGCACCCCACCAATGATGCCTGTAGTGGGCAGAGGTGGGGGACGCAGCAGCTAGGCAGTAAGCCTTGGCCCTTCATGGGCTGTTGCGCTGGGGTTTAGTTTTTAGATATACATTAAACTACGCATGGACAAAATCGACTCATCTGGGCCACTCATGTTCTCGCATTCTCTTCTCACTCCACCGGCCATCCCTCACCTTCAGTGCTGTTATATTCTTCACCACTCTGTCCTCTATGTGATCTGCAAGAGGAAATGGACCGAGACCACCTTCAAATATGCCCGGCCATTTCTAACACCCCATCCATCAGTGAAAAATATTGGAGAGCAAGAGGATTAATGACTTCATTGTCAGAAATCCTGCATTAGCTAACAACATATTTTTATGTTTTGGCAGTCACATCGCTCTCTCACAACCCCCAGAATGTCTGAAGGACCACACCTGTCGTTGGTTTACGGGTCTCACCGACCTGACAGGGAGAGTTATCAAAATAAATTCATCGACCATATCCTCTGATTACCAATCAGAGGACGTATTACATGCCATGACAGGTCAGCATGTTAGGGGTTAAGATTTTATAGAGAAATTAGAGAAATGGAGAGGTTGGAAAAATAAAGACCCCCTAGCCCTCAGGAACCCTAATAGCATCGGTGTCGGAAGAGAACAAGAGATGACCAAGGTAAGGTCAGATAGAAAAGTTACAGTGAGGAGCAAAACACCTGTAAGTGGAAGTAATGTTCTGCTCAGCTTGGGTACCTTGTGGTCGCCATTCACATATCCCCTAGACGGAGACCGGAGACAAAAAGATGTAGATCTCTTTAAAATAAACATGAGTGCTGTCACTATTCATTATTTGTCTCAAAGTCATGGAGAGTTCAGAACTTCAAGGCCAGCATGTAGCAGCCTGCTTTTAAACATCTGACTGAAGTATGATTCAGTTTCCTCTGTTACCCTTATACAAAGACCGCCAAAGAAAACTTACTGCACCTCCGATCTGTCACATTATTTATTGTTGTACAAAGGTGTAGCCATTTCATTGGTTGGTTTAGGCAATGTACCCTTGTACTGTGGCCTAAAGCAGTAGATGAAATGGCCAGGGCTTCATATAATGATAAAAATTTGATGCTTTGCACTCATGACTTTCTCTACTCTTGTACTAACCATTCTTACAAACTCTTATTCCTATATCTTCTTTGTGTTAGTTGAGATAAACATTTGTACAAATTATCTTATTGCTTATTTCCTTGTAGGTGCAAGGGGAATATTAGAGTACAGTAGACTTTGAGCGATTGTCATATGTTTTAAAGCTTTGAGATTCCGTTCTCCTTGCATATCTAACATATAAAAAAAATGAACATGAAAGTTGAAGTTTTCCTAAACTGATACAAATAACAAGGAATATCTCCAAAATGGTTTACTCTACAAAAAAAAAAGTAATTAGGCATAAATTGTATGTTTTAGCAAGATCTACATTTTTATACAGTAAGATTTGGTCTATCTCTTATAGTTTACAAGTTATTCAAAAGTCATTCAGAGTAAACAGGAGTACATAGGTTATAGCTAGAAAATTCAAAATATACATTTCAATTGTCATAAAAATATCTTAAACATATGCCATTTTAATCAAAATCGTTAGCCATTTTCAAGAAAACCAACATTATTTCCATGTAAAGGGTAGTTTGGTGTGGAGAAATTTTCTTCAAAATCTTTGTGTCGCATCCTTGAGAGACATTAAACTGAAATACCAACTTTGGTTTTTAACCGATTTTTCATTTTTGCGTAATGCTGTCCAGACTGACAGACACACACACAGACCTTTTTCTAAAAATGCTCGTTTTGGATTCAGGGGGCCTCATAACATATATTTCTGATGAAATCTGGATATCAGATTTTTGGGTGGGATTCAATACTTCCTCTACTTACCATACGTCGTAGAGAAAGTAAAACTGATATGGATCGGAGGTGCAGAGATTTTCTTTTTCGCTGTCTGTACCTAAAACAATACAGGTACCTAGTATAACTGTTTCTGCAAAGATTTATCTCAATTAAAATAAAGTAGATAGGAAAGCAAGCTTTTGTAAGAAATAGTATGTATGTAGAAGTTATATATGTAAAAAATGAGTAGTAAGTGTCATGTGAAGTAACACATTAGATTTTCTTTGTCAAATTATGTCTTTGTTTCAGAGTCAGTCAGGAATGTTGGGTCTCAAAAGAGGCGTTGGAACAAAGGAGCAACCAAACCTGATTCCATCAGCATACAACTCACGAATTATTGGCTGCATTTGTGAGGAAGATACAAGTCATATTAATTGGATGTGGCTTCACAGAGGCGCTCCAACAAAATGTCCATGTGGATACTGGTTTAAACTTGTAGAAAAATCAGAGAACACTTAATTTGTATACAATAATCATGTGTGTGTGCTTGGGTAATATTTAGCATTAGTGATAACATAAGTTTGTAAAAGAAAGGATCTTTACAAAGTAAAGCTTGTAAATGTTTGTTTTGTGTGAAACTTTCAAATGACTCCACAGGATGGATACCTTTATACCAGTCTTTTCCAATGCTTAGTGGATAGCTCTTTGCTCTGAGAAGTGAAGCAGATGATGATATAGAAGACCATTATGCAATCTCTACCAGTATTAATGCCTTTGTGGATATGGACAAAATATGATGTCCTGTGCAGCACTTTTTAAATAATAATCAATCTAAGTAACTGGATAACAAGTCGAGTGGGATGGCTTAGGTGGTTATGTCTATGGCCCACATTCAGGTCGCAGGTTCGATTCCCGCTGTCAACCTTCCTGACCTTGGGCTTTTCCCAGGTGACTAAGGCGAAGCTGGGAAGGATATTTAAGTTACATCCTCTGTTTCACTTCCTTTCATTTCATTCATTTTGTTCTCTCTATCAAGTCTTTCCAGGTTGTGTCAGTGGGGTCGCTCTGTAAATGCAGTGCTTGCCTGAGGGAAGGTGCTTTGGTCGGCCAGCCACCCTTCCAGGGGGACTGATTAGCTGGACTTACCTGGTGGTGGGCTCTCTCTGGCAACATGGAACTCCAAGCTGAAGAACATACCTGCACTTGTTAGGGACCCACTGTAGTTGTAGTTCGCCTGTGGTGCACTTTGGCTGCCTGTAGGGAACTTTCATCTCATCCTTCCTCTCAGGGTCTGATGCACAGTAAGCCATCGGCTGATGTGCCGTAATTCCTACCATGATAGAAATGGATAACAATGACAATGCTTAGCTTCGATGTCAGGATTTATGGCCATGCAGTCTAAGACACAATAGGATTGACTAACATATGAAGCCAGGGATTGCAGGATTGAATCCCGGTACAATGTTTGTTCTGCAATCAAGGAAACTGTGGTAAAGGATGGGGAGGGCCCAACTAAAGCATTTGGCAAGATGGCACTGTTGGGTACTGGCGGTTTTGTTTGGATGCAGATATATGCATTTTACCTTCTTTTAATGTTAAAAAAATTACTTATAGCACTCCACAGTATATGAAATCAGATAATGTTACAATTGGCATGTGTTCAGATGATCACTGTAAAGTAACAAAATATTTTTTTTTAATTTTATTTTACTGCTATTCCAAGAAGACAACTGTAACACCCCACCTCACCTTATTGGGTATCCCTGAAGGGGTAAAGGAGCCTGCCTCTAAAGTGTAAGGTTGTGTATTTGCCTCACATGAAGAGCTCCTGAGTTTTGAATAGGGTAGAGTACCCCAGATAAGGTTTTTTTTCCCCAGGGATTTCCCTTAGCCCGAGAAGACCTAATTTAATCTCAATGAACCCAAGGCTCATTTGAGCATTTGATTCATCATCCAATGTGACCTACCAGGTTAACAAAGGTCAAGCTTAAACCACAATTTTTCTGGTTATTCCTTTCTACTTCCTTATCAGTTTGATACCAATATTTCAGCAAAAATAATATGTTTTAAGGTCCCCTGAAAAAAACAAAATAGCACTTTTAGAAAAAAGATCTGTGTGTCTCTGAAGAGCAGAACTCAAAAATCTGATGTTGCACTCACATGACTTTCTCTACTCTTGTACTAACCATTCTTACAAACTCTTATTCCTATATCTTCTTCATGTTAGTTGAGATAAACATTTGCAGAAATTATCTTATTTCTTACTTCCTTGTGCGCACAAGGGGAATATTAGAATACACTAGGCTTTGAACGATAGTTAAATCCTTTAAAGCTTTTAGATTCCATTCTCTTTGCATGATTAACATATAAAAAAATGAACAACGATGTTACATTAGACGAAAGTCTATGTTTTGCAAAACTGACACAAATAACAAGGAATATCTCTGAAATGGTTCACTGAACAAAAAAATTTATTTAGACATGAACTGTGTTTTAGCAAGATCTATATTTTTTGTATAGCAAGATTTGGTCTATCTTCCACAGTTTACCACTTATGCAAATGTCATCCAAAGTAAATATGACTACAGGGGTTATGGCCAGAAAATTCAAGATAAACATTTCATTTGTCATAAAAATATCTCAAACATATGCATTTTAATCAAAATAATTAGAACCACTTTCATGAAAGTAAAAATTTTCTATGTAAAGGGTAGTTTAGGGTGGAGCAATTTTCTTCAAAATCTTTGTGTCACATCCTTGAAAGACATTAGACTTAGATATCAACTTTGATTTATAACAGACTTTTTGTTTTTGAGTTATGCAGTTCACAGACTGACAGACACACAGAACTTTTTCTTAAAATACTTTTTTTTTTATTCAGAGGGCCTCAAAACATATTTCCAGTGAAATCTTGACATCAAAATTTTGGATGGAATACAATACTTCATCTACTTTACTAAACGTAATAGAGAAAGTAACAGTGAAATGATAAATTAATATAAAGGTTCAGTATATTCCAAGGATGCTACACAAAGATTTTCAAGAGAATCCCCCCCCCATCCCAAATTACCCTTTTCTTGGAAAAATTTTCAATACTTTTAGCTTTTCTACTGCATATACTAAGTAGGGTAAGCGTGCATTGTATTCTATCCAAAAATTCTACATTGAAATTTCATCAGAAATTTATATTTTAAGACCTTGAAGAAAGCATTTTTAGAAAAAGACTGTCTGTGACTCTGTCTGTGAACAGCCAACTTAAAAAAACGAATAGTTGGTTAAAAGCCAAACTTGGTATTAAAGTTCAGGATCTTCCAATGACGTGACACAAGATTTTCAAGAAAATCACACCATGTTACCCTGACTAACCTCTTGTAGGGGTTACAGGCAGGCAGAGGTGATTTTAACCTGCTTGAGGATAGGTCGTACACCAACCACCCATGGACACCTTTTGCATGGTGAGCTGGCATCTGTCTGTCCTATATACAGCGCTTGACTCTCTGTAGCACCAGTCCACATTGATTGCGATACATTCATGGGCACCAGTTCCTTGACCGGGGTCTTATACTACAATTTTAGATATTGGCCCAGTAGTTGTATTTATTTAACTGCTTCCCCCATGAGGAGGCTGCCTCAAGCACAAAGTATACAAAAACAAAATTATGTAAGATGAACATATACAGAGGTGGTATAAAACATGTCAAAGAAAATAAGGGAATTAATAACAATAATAGTTCAAAGAAAGTTTAAAATGAATATATCCACATGTAAGGTAATTAAATTAAAAAATCTGATGTGTTGCACTCACGTGACTTTCTCTACTCTTGTACTAACCATTCATACAAACTCTTATTCTATATCTTCTTCATGTTAGTTGAGATAAACATTTGTACAAATTATCTTATTGCTTATTTCCTTGTAGGTGCAAGGGGAATATTAGAATACAGTAGACTTTGAGCGATATCCAAATCTTTTAAAGCTTTCAAATTGTGTTCTCTTTGCATGCTTAACATATAAAAAAAATGAACAATGTTCCATTTCATGAAAGTTTTAAGTTTCCCGAAACTGACACAAATAACAAGGAATATGGAATATTGAATATTAAAAATAGAAGCACTGTTGACAGTGAAGTATTCTTCAATTTGAGATTATTTTGAGTCACTTATTTACACTTACCTTCACTACTAAACTGCTTTTTTAAAGCGGAAACGTTTTCAGGACCATTCAATCCTGTCATCAGCCGCTGGGTAACTGACGTTATCCTCTTGTTCCTTTTCTCTGCTGTCAAGAGAACAAGAGGATAACGTCAGTTACCCAACGGCTGATGATGGGATCGAATGGTCCTGAAAACGTTTCCGCTTTAAAAAAGCAGTTTAGTAGTGAAGGTAAGTGTAAATAAGTAACTCAAAATAACCTCAAACTCAAAAAACAAGGAATATCTTCGGAATGGTTCACTCTACAAAATAATTTATTTATACATAAATTGTGTGCTTTAGCAAGATTTACATTTTTTTGTAATGAATGAAGACCACTTGAAGACCTGTGAAGCATTAAGATCAGAAGAAACTACAGTTCAAAAGTATTGGAAAGCATGAATGCTAATGGCTTCATTGCCAGATGCAAGGCACTAGAAAACAACAACAACAACAACAACATTTTTTTGTATATGTGAAACAATTTTTAAAACAAAACTTAAGCTCTTCTGAGCCATTTAAAGTCACCCCTTAACTAATTACATTATTTTTCACCAGTTTCAGCTGAGGATACTATGTTCACAAACTACATTGCTTACACATTTCTTTTGTTTGACTTCTATAAGCATAAGCTAGAATCAGTTCAGTAATAAACCATTTATGGCAGACACAAAATTTAATGGCAGTAGATATCTAACCATTACTACTCTTTCCTATAGTCCAAATAAATTTTGTGGGTTCAAATGATATATCACCAGCTTTACTACATGATTTCACAATGTGTTTGTACAACACCGCAAGGCACGGTAAGCCTGTGATTGGATGTTGTGTTGAGCCACCTGCCATTAAATTTTGTGTCAGCCATAATATTGTACTCATGTTCAGTGCTTGCCGTATTCTGAAACATAATTTGCAATTTTGCAATAATGTGGCAAGCATTTTGGATAGCTTATAACAAAATTCTGCGATTTTCACAGGGGATCTTATGTGTTGACTGAATTTATGTGGTTACTATGTTTTGCATTATTTTAAGTTAATTAAAACAAGAAATGTGTATCAGCTTTTTTTTTTTCTTTTTTTTCAATTTTAGTCAGCTCAAATACAAATTTTTGAATGTAAAAATCATAAAAAATTATATATATGAAGATTTTACTGGTTATTATAGTTTGGAGTTTTATAGTTACTCTTGTTCTAAATGATTTGACTGTTGTATTTTATTTTATTGCACATTTGTTTCAGAACTATAGTGAGCTTTGTCACAATACAGAATATTGTGCTGGATCTATATGTAATACAAACACACTTTGGCCTATGGCATTTTAGAAGTATAAAAATGTGATTTATTTTAAGAATGTAAATTAAATTTGCAGTAATATTTGGTGCATTATTCTGCCTGTAGACTGTAGTGTCTTTACTTATGATGGAATTGTGACATGGGACACCAATAGTTCTAACACAATTGAATTGACACTTATTTCTTTTTGTTTCTGTGCCACCTCTAAGCTTGTTCTCCCTTTTTATAAAGTCAAATTATTAACATCACTTATAAACTACTATTCCCTACATAGAATCATTCTGTTTATATAGCATGTCCAATAACCGAACTTGTTATGCAATATAATAATTCAATTCTAACAATGAAAATTTATAGGACTAAAATTTTTTGTCGATATAGGCACCGAATTGATTAAATTATATGGTAATATATATACATAAATAGCTCTTGCGGGATGACTTTTTTATCACCCTGACCAGATGTGGCACTCCGCTGAAGTCTCCACTCACTGGTCTTTATCCATAATTCATTAATTCCTTTGCGTCCTATGTTTTCCCCGCTGTCTCTTTCCAGCAGCTCATCAGAAGCTAAATGAATATACAATAGCAGCACTTTCTTGAAAACCTCTTTTGAAAGGACTGTCTTCATATGTGTGTTGTCTTGCTTTGTAGGCTGTTCTCCTTTGGCAGTTGCACAATTAGTATACATGTCCCAGTGTCAAAGTTTTTTCATTTGGCTTAGTGAAACTTGCAGGTGGGTCCATAATATGCACATATGAACTTCACATCCTCCTTTTCTTATAGATGCTCATGTTTCCAAATGATAAAATGTAAAAAAAAAGTTATTTTCAAAATTTTTGAGGACACCTATGGAGAAAAATAAATAATGAAAGAATACTCTCAAAAATAGGAATTTGGGTCTTTTTATAATGTGGTGCGCTGGTCAAAAACAGAAATTCACCTTGAAAAATTTAAACCCTTTGTTTGTCATATGGAATATTTTATGTAGTGTACTCAGGGGTCTCCGTCTAGGGGATATGTGAATAGCGACCACAAGGTACCCAAGCTGAGCAGAACATTACTTCCACTTACCGGTGTTTTGCTCCTCACTGTAACTTTTCTATCTGACCTTACCTTGGTCATCTCTTGTTCTCTTCCGACCCCGATGCTATTAGGGTTCCCGAGGGCTAGGGAGTCTTTATTTTTCCAACCTCTCCATTTCTCTATAAAATCTTAACCCCTAACATGCTGACCTGTCATGGCATGTAATACGTCCTCTGATTGGTGATCAGAGGATATGGTCGGTGAATTTATTTTGATAACTCTCCCGGTCAGGTCGGTGAGACCCGTAAACCAACGACAGGTGTGGTCCTCCAGACATTCTGGGGGTTGTGAGAGAGCGATGTGACCGCCAAAACATAAAAATATGGTGCTCTCTAAAAAGCGGTTAATATTACTGCTATTGCTCTCTTCAATATCATCAGTGAAAAATATTGGAGAGCAAGAGGATTAATGACTTCATTGTCAGAAATCCAGCATTAGCTAACAACAACAACATTTTTTTGTATAGTAAGATTTTGTCTATCTCTTACGGTTTAAGAGTTATTCAAGAGTCATCCAGAGTAAACAGGACTACATGGGCTATAGCCAGAAAATTCAAAACATACATTTCATTTGTCATACAAATATCTTAAACAATATGGCATTTTAATCAAAATCAAATCAAAAATAAAAAATCAAAATCGTTAGTCATTTTCAAGAAAATCAAAATTTTCAAAAAATTTTCCATGTAGAGGGTAGGGCAGGGCTATTTTCTTCAAAATCTTTGTGTCGCATCCTTAAAAGACATTTAACTTAAATACCAACTTTGGTTTTTAACCTATATTTCGTTTTTGAGTTATGCTGTCCACAGACTGACAGACACACACACACAGATCTTTTACTAAAAATGCTTTTTTTTTTTTTTTTTTTTATTCATGGGTCTCAAAACATATATTTCCGGTGAAATCTCGACATTGAATTTCTGGGTGGAATGCAACACTTCCTCTACTTACAGTAAAGAAAGTTGTTGTTAGCTAATGCTGGATTTCTGACAATGAAGTCATTAATCCTCTTGCTCTCCAATATTTTTCACAATGATATTGAAGAGAGCAATAGCAGTAATAGTAACCGTTTTTTAGAGAGCACCATATTTTTATGTTTTGGCGGTCACATCGCTCTCTCACAACCCCCAGAATATCTGGAGGACCACACCTGTCGTTAGTTTACGGGTCTCACCGACCTGACCGGAAGAATTATCAAAATAAATTCACCGACCATATCCTCTGATTATTACCAATCAGAGGACGTATTACATGCCATGACAGGTCAGCATGTTGGGAAAGTAAAGTAAAGTAAAAATATATAAAAATACAGCAAGAAAGGGGAGAACCATCCTAAAACTTATAGAATGATTTCTCAAAACGGCTATGGAGCCCCATATTGCGAGGGTGGTAATGTCGTGTAGACATCTCTTGTCCAGCTCTAGGTAAGTCCACAGTTGGACTAGGCGTTTAGGAATTGTGCCTCGAACGCTAACCATTATTCCATGAACATAGATATTGCTGAGCATAGGTTTGTCGCGAATATTGGATTTGGTAAGCAAGTTTAACTTGTCAAGTGTGGCACCAATGATGCAATGATTCAAGAAACTGCAGTCTGCCTTTGATTTCAGGAACTTGCTGCAAATACTAAGAAAAGTGCAGCTTATAGCTTATAAGATATATTAATTTGTAGATTTACATTGCTTTAATAGCTTCAGTTATTTCATTAGTTAATCACTATTTACTGTGTTACATGCATTGCCAATACTACAGCAGACGACTAAAGGAGAAGTCTGCTTCTGCAAGGAAAACTTAAATACAGAGTATTGCAATGTAATTTGTTCTTTATGTAACTAATACAAATAAATAATAATTACCATCTAAAGGTTATTTAACCCCGGGACATAAAGTACTTGCAATAGTAAATCACCATTGGGGTAATTGTCTCTGATGTGAGACTGCCTTTGTGGTTTACCGGGAGAAATACAAACTGGTTTGAGACATGTCATTCTGGCAGGTTGTCACAGTAGCTTAATGGATAGAGCACCCACCTAGTAAGCGGAGAGTCTGGTTCAAATCCCAGCTGTGACATTGAATTTTTAAGTTCTGGTTCTCGTACCTCTCAAAGAAAGTTATTTTTATTAAGTAGCCCATTTTCTACATTGTCATTAGAAGACAAGATGAAACTGAAATACATGGGAAAACCTGCTCCCAATCTGCAAAACATTGGTTTTAATCAATTTAATTGCTTAGGAATTAAATAGGACATCTACAAGAAAAATAAATGGTTCTGTGAATAAGCAAAAAAAGATGCCTTATTCTGCTTTCTGTGTGTTTTGTTTAGTGATAACTGCTGGTCAGAAAAAGGTGCGGTGCATTTGGTTCACATACGTGGAAACATTAAGCTACATACAAGAGTGACTATGTTGCTTGGTAATCCATTTGTAAATTTGATGGTAGCTCAATAGTTGCTTAAGAAAAGAGTTAACTAAACATGTCCAATGGGTGTGGTTAGTTCCATGTTGTAGGTGGTGCTTATTACCAGTCAATGTGCAACAAAAGAAAATCGCTTGTGATGATGGTATACAATATATTGCATCAACAACTCAGGCAGTCCATGTGCAGTGAAAAGTCACTAGTGGCGGTATACAGGGTGTCCCAAAAAAATACTGACAATGCTTAGTATGTTGTGCAGGAAGGCAAACTGATTGGTTTTCAAATATGAACCCCTGTCCAGAAATGCATGGTTTGGACACTGTAGCGTATTAAAGTGTGAGATGGATGTTCACATTTCGTCAATAAACCCAACATCGAGTTGTCTACATTATAAACAGGCTTCAAACTGTGTAGCTCTTACATCATTACAGAGCCTATATCGGTGGTGGTGAGCCCCATGCCCATGAACGTGCAGTTTCTTTGAAGATTTTCAGTCACTGCATGAACTCAAGCCATAGGTCCTCCACTGCCATTACATGAGTGCCATACACCATAGTCTTCGTACAACTCTACAGAAAATAGTTGAGAGGTATCAGATCTGGCGACTGTGCTGACCATGAAACTGGTCCATCTCTACCAGTCCATTGATTTGGATATGAAACGAGATAATTCCGCACATTTACATCAGTGTGCTGGAGGTCAAATTGGCCATCTCAGCCACTGTGTACAGGTATGTGTCACACTGCTGTTAAAAAAAGTTAGTGTACTGGAAACTACACAAGTAATGCAGTAGAATGCACACCAAGGACTCTATGGAGGAATTACGAATGTTAACAAATTGTCACAACCGTTCGTTCTCAAACTTCGATGCTCTCAGCGTCCAAACTGTGCAATTCTGGACAGGGTTTCCTATGTGAAAGTCGATCAGTTTACCATCCCGCAGAACCTACTAAGCGTTGTTGCTGTTTTTTTTGGGGGGACACCCAGTATATTGCATCAAGGTAGATAGGTGAGGTAATTAATGTTCCAGTGTATAGATGGGGAGAACTGACTCAATGTGTCATTTCCCCTACAGTGTAGTTTTAACCCTGTCCACTGCCTCACAGCAATTAGCTACCAGGCCACACCTGCCATTGTCTACCTCAAAGAACCTGTCAGTTATTCAAATTGTGTCAGTAAGTGGAGAGGGTAAATATTCTATTGCATTCCTGTCACCCCTCTTCCCCATGACTGCTCCAGAGTTAATGTCATTTTCCTTCTTGCTTCCCAATATTTGGAGGTCTTGTCTTGATAATCTTGGGAGTGCTGTACAATGTAGTAGATGAGAGGTAGAATTGGAGCTAAAAAATTCAATGCCACAGCTGGGATTTGAACCACAGAACCTCCGCTAACATATGAATCGGTTGGAGATCTCAATGTCATTCTGGCAGATTGTCACAGTAGCTTAATGGTTAGAGCATCCACCTGGTATAGCAGAGGATCTGTGGTAAAAATCCCAGCTGTGGCATTGAATTTTTCAGTTCAGATTCTACCTCTCAAGCATTGCCCACACACGGCTCGAGTGTTTAAAAACATCAACAGCAAGTTTGTTGGCATAAATAATGCAGTAGATGTTTTCCATCCATTTCTACATCTTGGAAACCCAACTTACAGTTTGGTGACAATAATATACCAATTTTGTAGAGATGCTTTCCTAGATAACCTTGTTTTGTAGTAAGCCTCAATGCACTGCAGTTTTGGAAAACAAACATGAGTAATTTTGCAACCATTTTCAATGGACACCATAATATATTGCATCAATAACTCAGCATTTCAACCAGTTCTTTATTCACTATCAGATATCCCCCATCCAGTTGTTAAACGAGATTAATTATATTATGAAAAGAAGTCCACAAAGTATTACTGGCACTACAAGTCTATTCATGCTTCAGTCGCCACTAGCCTACTGTGATGGTAGATTACCCAGAAATTGGTAAAGCAATTTTAAGTACTATGCAGCTATGGAGCAATTGAAGGATGCTATGAAGGCCAAAATTAGTTGAAGAAAGTTATCTGGTACCAAGACAATGCACTAACACTTCTTTTGAGAATCACAAAGTTGCAAGATCTGTGCTTTTAACTGCAAAATACACTAAACTCACTGGATTTGACTGCCAATGATATTTTTCTCCTCCCAAATATGAAGAAATGGTTCGTGGAACAGAGATTTACCTCAAATGCAAGGTCATAAGTCATATTTTGCAGAGTTGGTCAAGTAATTTAATTTTGTAGTTAGGTTAAAGGAATTAAAAATGGGAATAATGAAAAATAAAGGTGCTGGGTTAAAAATCTTGTTTCTTTTCAGAACATTAGAAATACATAAATAAATACAGAAATGCACTTCTTTAATTACACCACTTTATTTTATAGATTTAACAATTAAGCAAATAATTCAGTCACTCAACCAAGTGTCTATTATACACTAACAGGAGGTTTAATTTATACAACAGGCCTGTCCACAATCTGGTACCAGTGACCACATTCACAACGTGTTGGTGTGCCCTTGTACACCCACAGCCAGTTGATGTGGTTCATATCATCTTCGCACTGACACCCAACGATGCGCGAGCCAAATGCGGATGGGACGAGTGTAGGTTGTTCCTTAGTTCCAGGTCCCTTCTTAAGGCCCATCATACCAAATGGATCCTGAAACATAACCTCAACTTCAGTAATTCTCACACAAATAGACTACTGTTGAAAAAAACACAATCTGTTGAGTTACATTCAGCTTTTTCTACTCACTCTTTCCCAAACTATTCTTACAAAGCTTATTTTTCTATATGCTTCATGTTAGCCGAGATAAATGAAGACAAAAATAGTGACCATTTACAGTGAAAGCTAAGTACTAACGTAACCATGTAAAACTTTAGCATAACTTATGGTAATATGTTGTCATTCAAGAGAATGTAAAATGGTTGAGTTAATATGGTAGTCTGCATAACACATTCTTAGGTATTTCTATTCTAAAAGAAAGCAATTAATTTATAATCTCTGTAGTTGATTTGGTGTTACTAACTAAATCTTTTCTTATGTGGCATTTTAATAAAAATCATTAAGAAATACATTTTGAGAAAATAAAAAAGTAACCAAAAGTTTTCTATGCAAAAAGTCTAGTACGTGAGGGGGTGGTTTTGAAAATCTTTGAATTACATTATTGGATGATGCTGAACTTAAATAACAGACAAAATGGGACCTTCCATAAAAAAATTATTTTGGTTTATTCAGAGAATCTCACTACGTTTATTTCTGGTGAAAAGTTGATATTGAATTTCTGGTGGAAAAACTAAACATTTTTCAAAGTTCTAAGGCTTTCACGGCTGGTGTCAATACTAGATGCAATATTAACCGGGCTTGTGGGCCGTGGTCTATTGGGTTCCTTCTTCCCAAACGTTTCGTCTGCGACTACGGCAGACATCTTCAGTGGCGGCGAGGTCGAAGTTTCCTAGTGGAGATCTCAGCACCGAGCATCTAGTACTAAACATTTTGTTTGTTAAAGAGGGCAATATCAGCACTGCTGGTATGGTGGTTTGAACCCATGACTTTGTGATCAGTAGGCCAGCACCTAATCAACTGAGCCACACAGACCAATACATTTTTAGTGGAATTCCAATTCTTTTAAAAAGCAATTTTACCACTGTTAACACATGGTCACTGGTGATGCATGAAATATTTGAGAAGGAAATGTTCGAGTTCGTAAGTTTAGGGTACCTCCTAGGCTTTTTGGAAAAAACCTCAGTCATGGAGGATTTGAAGTGCAGACCACCTAATCAGGAGCCTGTGCTTAATTCCTCATCTACCTATGTCATACATGTAAGTCAATACTTCAACCCCTTATAGGTAAGTAGCAAAGAAAGAAAAAAAGTATGTCATATTACGCCAGGAATCTAAACCCATAAACTGCGTTCACATTAATATGAAGGGCTGGTGCACCTAAGCTTGTATCCCGTGGCTATTTTTGGCACACACAGGTCTTTTTGTGATGTTTGCATCACTCTAGAGCATTTGTTGTTATACTGCCATGATGATAAATCTAATGTGATACACTTGTACAACTTTCTCCATCAATGACAAGTTCGCACGTATCTATTGGATATTGCGGTATTCATTTCAAATTGAGCAAGAAGTGCTTAATATATAAAATGCAGAAAGAGCATTCAAATGTTCATTCTTGATAAACTCTTGTGATGGAAAGGAATAAAAATTGCAAGGTTTAAAATGTGCACCTAAGATGACACACATTTGAGGAAGGCATAAACTTGCAATAAGGAATATTTAAAAAATGACAAATGCTATGAAGACTATTATCAATATTTTAAGGCAATGTATCTGTGAAATTTGGGGAAAATTGCTGACAATTTTGATTTTTACGTTTTGCATTTTTTATTATGCTTATACTTTGTACTTTAATGGCACACTTTAGTTTTCTCAATGTCAAACATTTTTAAAGCTCCAGGAGGGCATTTAAATGTCCCAGTGTGGGTGAGCATTCCTCACTAAACTTTGTCGCTACACCTTTGAAATGCATTTTTCGTTTTCACTGGCTTTGATTTTGGTCTTTTGCAGGGAATTTTACTTCAGAAAGGTTGTGAGTTGACTGTGCTGAAATGAATTTGATATATTGAACTGAAATGCCGCAAATCTGACACGTTTTGCTTCCAAACAGAGAAATGCCGTCAGTGTTCTGTAATTTTGTAATCTTGCCAAGTTATTTCAGTGTTCCAGTTATATATTAGGCATTGTTTAGGTACTCAATAAATCTTAAGTTATTTGTTAGTCTATAGTAGAGCCGTAACAAACAGATATTTTATGAATTTTGTGTATAAATTTGCAAAAGTGCATAGTGTAGAGGTTAGCTAAGAATGATAAATTTCTAAATTTTGTGAACAATGCAAAGGCAAAAGGGAAGTTTTCATATTAAGAAATAACCAAGCAAACTTAAAATTCTCAAAAAGTGCTACTGAGGCCAAGAAGAAAGCAACAGAGGGTGCCACATACGATGCTGGGGAATTTTAAGTTGGTAAAGTACAAAAACATACTGTGAAACTTTAAAATTCATTTTTCTCAGTTCTTTTTTTTCCCCAGCATTTTTTACTACTCAAAATGCTCCTTGGACCCTAGTTTATAACTTATTAGCTTGAAATTTTCAGGAGACCTTCAGAGATTAAGGTATTAAATTTGTTGTGTACTAGTTAAAAAATATTAAATAATTGAGCTGAAATTAAATATTTTTCATAACTCATAATGAAAAAATTGATAATCAGTATACAAAATGTTTTTTTCTCTCTTAAACTAATTAAATCTAAGCAATTTTGCTATGACAATTTCTTCATGTTTGTATACTGAACTCAAATTAACAATTTAGGAGAGATAAACTGTAAAGTCCATGAGTCATTTCATATGAGCATATCAAAAAGTGATTTATAATTAATAATTTAAAACTAGTTTGACACATGACATTGAAATTTTGTGTATATTATTTACTTTATGTTCTGAGTATGTGGGAAAAAATTCAAAGCAATCAGAAGAAAATTGTGGACTTTAAATTTTCACATATTATGAACACTTTTTCTTGTGGTAAGCTTTTGCATTACTCCTACGACTTCCTAGTTATACCAGAATCAATTAAGTGGCTTCAATGGTGAAAGAATTAAAAAAATCAGTTAATATTGCCTATTTGATAAAATCCAATTTTCTTCACAAATTCTTAAGTTAGCAAATGTTGGGTACCTAAATAAATAATCTGAATACATTAATATGGGTTTAACCCTTTCCACCCCAAATTGTTTTGATACTTATGCCAGTCTTCCTCTAATTCATAAAATCAGTTTTCAGATGCATAAGGGATTACCTAACGCAATTGACTTGAATAGCCAAGATCACTAAGGTGAGACCATCCACTGAAAGCTGTAGGTTGTGAGTTTGAGTCTCAGCAAATGCAGTCAAATGTGCCTGTGGTAAAGGAAGGGGAGGGCACATAATTGGTGTAATGGCATGCATATATGATAACAGGGTATTATTTGAATATGATTGTAAGGATGTTGCTTCTTTCTATTAAAAAAAAAGAAAGAAAACTGCAAAAATATGTTTTACAATTGAAAACGTTTCAAATGCATATGTTTAAATGGTTAAAGCAAAAAAGACATTAAAAAACTTTGAAAGGTTCATAACTAAAGCCACAATTTTTAGTACTGCATCGTGTATAGGAGTGTCAGTTATGCCATGAGTATGTTCCCCCAGACCGAGAGGCCAGTCATCAACACTGAACGAAACAACCCCATGCACACGGTAAGGTGACTAAGAATTGTGGCTTTATTCATAACATATGAATGACTCCATATGGAATCATTGGATCTGAAAGGTTAAGAATGTCATATTGCTCCATTAAACTACTAGAACAATCCAAAGAACCTTTTTTCTAACTTGTTTAGATAGCAAACACAATGGCTATGTTGAATGGAATGTACAGAGTAGGGACTAAAGCAAGGTAGGTGGGTAAGATGGTATTTCCAACATATGAAAAGTAGGCAAGTGTCATTTAGTGCAGTACTGTGCACATGATTGTTACTCAAGAAATCTTCATTTGGGGAGAAAAATGGAACATTCAAAATGTGATGTTTTTCTATCTGTATTGGTTATTGTTTCCTCATCCATATCAGTACACTTTTGTTTTTTTGCAGAGGAGTTAAAATGTGGCAGTAACACAAATGTGAATTGGTCAATATTCAACCGCAAAGTATGTGTGAACTGGACGTTTCACAATCGAAGGCAAATTGGTGGCAGAAATGAAATTGTAGAAATTGATGAATCCAAATATGGGCACAGAAAGTACAACAGAGGACTCCTTGTGGAAGGACACTGGATGTTTGGTGAGGAGCATGGGGCTTCTTTATAACACATGATGAATATAGGAATTGGGGAAACTCCTGCAACTAATAAACAAATGGATATTGCTGGGAACAATAAGTCGGCGAAACCTACGACACTCTGGATCATAAGTGCTTTGTTCACCTCAGAGTTAACCACTTGCTGGAATTTTCATATGTTTCCTGCACTTGCAGCACCATTTGGTTGTATTTTGAGTGCCAATGTTGGCAACAGCTTGATAGAAATGGGAAGGAATGAATAGGAGAGGAATACTCCTATGATGCCTTGGGTGAACTGTGTTTCCCCATTAATGAAAATTGTGCACTTTGCGCCAATTAAGTGGATATTATAGAGATTTACATATAAAGGTTATCCAGTACAATAGCAGCTTCTGCCCATGTATTCCACGGCCTAGTTCCTTCTATTATCTGCAATTGCTACTATGCATGGATGACGACATTGCTGATGGTGCAACTGTGAAACCTGCAGAAGCATGTGAATATTGCAAACCACAGGAAATATCAATAGCAGATAAGTGCATCATTTGTGAGTGTCAATGTTCCTTAAGGTGTATGGAACTCTTTAGCAATGGATCTTTAGCCTCTGGCAATGATAAATACCTCTGAGATCATGGCAAGATGCCCATATGGTATTAAACCTTCACATTTAATTTGAGCATCTTACTATGGAGCTCTAAATAATATGGGAATTTGTATGGTAAACCAAAGTTTACGCAGGACATTGAATTTTTTTATATCTGATTACTCTCTCCCACTTACTACCCACACTTGGTTGATGTTGAACAATTATGCAAATTTTAACTTTAAAACATACGTAAGCAAGCCAGGAAAATTAAGTATGTTAGAGACCATAGCATAGGCTCCATGCAGCAGTATTTTACTAATTTCCCAATGCCCTTGCAGATCAATTGTGACATTTACAGAACATGCTACTCTGAGTATTTTCCCATGAAACTATGTTGCAATATATTCCGCACATCTGCAGTAAAATGGATGTTTTGTAGGCGTGTGTTTATGAGTTACATACCGGATCCCTTCCAGATTCTACGGCCTCCTGTGTACGTTTTTCTAAACCGGTGACCAATTCTTTTGGATCCAAATCTGCAACAATTTATACGCAGTAAGCCATCAAGTACATTTTACAATATCTCTACTTACTACATAAGTAACACTATGGCTAAAAGCTAAGTTAATTATCGGATAAATTAAATGCAAAGGAATGCTTTTGGAATGACTTGAAAAGCATAGAGGCATTTGTATAAATCTGAATTCCTAGCTTCCATATCACATGTAAAGGCACTACGACTTTTGCACTTACACATGGTGTAACTCCTAGCGGCTGTGTATGCCACATTTCGTTTCACACTATTAAACACAGTCCTAAGCGCTAGACTCGCCATTTTGAGCTTTATCAACCAGACCCAACCTAGAACAACCTATACGTCCAGACGACCTTCTGCTAGAAGATAAAGAGATATCGATTTACAAAACACTGCAACCAACAGACCGGTATTGAATATTCCCTTCCATGCCCCGCAGAAATCTTCAGAAAAGTGCTATTTCCACTTTTTTATGGAAATACGGTAGCTGTTCTAAAACTCCAAATGAGGATATGGTATTATATAAAGGTTAATATTCAAGTGATGCAAGCGTCTGTAGATAGTGCGAAAAATGTATGCAGTAAGTTATGAATCATATATAAACCTATTGGCCCAGTTGTCCCTTAACTATACCCCTAATAGAGTGTTCTGTGCTATACCCTCTGCTTTTATCTTAGCGCCCCCAAAAGAAGAAGAAGAAGAAAAGGAGGAGGCGGCGGAGAAGAAGAAGTTAAACAAGTTCTGCTATTCAGGCTGGTAGTGGGCTGGCATATCTAACATATCATTCGCGTGTTAAATTCCTAAGTTGTGCAGATGCATATTTGTGTCAACAATAAGTGATTGTGAATAAATAGTGATACGTGACATGTTAATCGCATGTTGATTTTTGCAATTAGAGGTGCAGTTAGAAAAGCGATTAACACCAACCTCGTTTCGCAGTTGATTCGTTTTGCCGGCACTTGTACAATAACAAACATGTCAAAAAAGTCCGCGCTTGTTCTACTTGCGGAAGGTTCAGAAGAAATGGAATTTGTCATTGCTGCAGATGTATTAAGACGTGCAGGGGTGTGTATTTTGAGTAAAAGTAGCGCTATTTTACCCGGCCAGCATTCATGCAATATATAGTCATGATTTCCTTGTAGCTATTTTGAATTCAGTTCATTTTGTGAACGACAAAATTCTTGGAAAACCAGTATTATGAGTTCTGCACAAAAGTGAAGTGGTTGAACAAATGGACAAGTGGAACACCCCATCTAACCTTTGCACATTTCTCTCTTATATACTCACCTTCAGGTCCTAATTAACCTCGTAAATCTCGTTCTCTCTAAGGCCTAAACTTGCCTCCTCGTTTGGTCCTGCCATGCGCGAATGGTAATCACTAACATTACCCTACTCGTACTCACAATTATAAAGTGAACATGCGAGAATACTTTTTGAAGATAGCATTGGTACATTTGAGTTTACAGCACGTGCGTTTTATTGGATATTTGTTATCAACGTGAAAGCTGTTATACTTGCATCAAATTTTGTCCTGTATCACTATTCACAGATGATGTATAGATTAGTGGGTGTATATGATTGGGAGTGGCACGATCCTGTGGTATTGAAACATAACACAAGTTAGCTAGAGTGTGCGCATGTAAATGGATTCTGTGGCATTGAAATGTGGCCTGAGTCAGACTATGATGCCTAGGTTAGTGTGTGTATATTTTATAAGTTGGGTAATATCAGTGTAGTTGAACCCCCAATGATTCAGAAAATCAGCAGATTTCACTTAGTTGGCACTCTGATTTCCACGTGTACAGAGTCCTACACATGCTTTCTGCTGTCTTCACACAATAATTTGGTTGTGATAGAAAGGGTTCTAAATTTGGATGGTGGGGTGGGCCAGATGACTTATCTGTAGTAGCATTTACTCCCTAAGTACAGCTTGATTATTTAGACCTGACCCTGCAGAAATGCAGAGGAGGAGAAAGTAGTCTAGGATGGGGAGAAAGGTTAGCAATACTCTCCTTACCTGCTTTTGTTACATGCACTATTCACACACTTGCTGCCCAACTACTACCGAACCAAAACCCCTCCCAGAAGTAAGTGGCTCGTCCGACTACTCCGCATACAGCTAAGCAGAGTCAGGTCTAAATAATCAAGCTGTACTTTCCAAGGTATTCTGTGTTATTCTACTAACTTTCTCTAAGTTAGGCCAAGGTAATAAAGAATGTCCGTGTTTGTTTGTTTGTTCGTTTGGTTCCACTGCGAGCAGAGCTCAGGAATGTTGAACACGTCGTACAATAGAAACATGAGTCATGACTAAAGGGCACACAAAATAAGAAGGCACATGAGTAGCTACAATCCCTACTCAGCTATGGAGCGCTGTTGCTGGAGCATATCGCTATGCGAAAGAAAGAGAGGGGAGACATGCACGTGAGCGTTACCGGTAGACAGCAGCGAAGACGGGGAAGGATTGCAAGGTGCACAGTTAAAACCTGTCAGAACAATTTCTCTCTCTTTAAAATGAGACAGTAGGCTCTCTAATCCTGTAATTTGCTTCAAATATAAATTCCTCATCTAACCAGTTTTAATTTGCAATCTAATGTTTCAACGGAGTTCATATCTTTCAAGTTGAAAATTGGGCCTAGGTGATAAAACATTACAATGTTGACTTCTTAATTTTTTTATTATATCCGATTCTCTAGGAGCGTTTTCATGTAAATATTTTTGTCATTGGAGTGAAAAAGAAAGAGCTATGTGACACTTTAAATAAATCTAAACGGAGGTCGTAGTTGCACTTTTTGAGGCATTTTCTGATATGTATTTCTCATATTTTTCTCAGTGTCTATACAGAGTTTCTGCACATATGTTAATCAGTTTCTATACTAGGTATTCTAAGTGAAAATCTACACAATTTAGCAACAAATGGCTAAACACAATTTAAAGCCACCTTTTATGAGTAATATTCCAGTGTGGCCTTCTCAGTTGTGCACTTTAGACATTTCAGCACTTAAAATATTCCATACGATGCAATTTGTAAGTTATCAGAGCAAAGCTCCGGAAATAGTTTCCCCAATATGTGCCAATCAGAATTTGCTATGCAGTTATTAATATAAGGTAAGTATGTTAGGCTAACATGCTCATCAAAGTTTATATTATATTACATATAGCAAAAGCAGAACTCGCTGTTGAACAAAATTTATTTTCTTTAAACCAACTGTGTGAAGACTATTTCTTAGCAAACTTATTTTATAGCTCAGTAAGAAACATAAATGTGCAGTGTTGATTAAAAATTGTGAACACTGCATCGCAAGGAGAATTTTTCATAAAATAGCTTACATTTTTGGTTTAAAACATGTAATCCAGGAATGACATAACATATATGCACCAAGTTTTGAAGCCCACTTCTTTATACAGATTCAGCAGTACATATTTGTGAAAGTCGTCCAGATTCTGTCTTAATTTAAACAAGGGCCACCCTGGTTCAGAAGAGGATATTTTACCTTGTTGCACTATATGCGACATTGAGTGTTCACTTACATTGCATGCTTTAGCTGTTAGCGCCCGGCTCCGTTTAATTACAATGTTTGCACACACTTCTTCTGAGGACAATTCTTTTAAAAAAGTGTAAACACTGAAAATAATAGCCCGCTCATCTGAATCCAATACTTCACCTTTCGATTTGCTTGTCTGTAAGTCGCTTGTACCAGGTTTTGATAATGCCATGTTACTTAACAACAAAACGAGTTACAGTAATTATAAGACACAGGTAACACTGTACATATACATCAGACTTGGAACATGTATAAGAATAAACTAAATTCCTTTTCCTTTCCTGCAGGCATTTCACCCCTTGAGAAGAAAAATATTTGAGATGATAAATAAACAATCATGATGCAAGGCAAGTGTCGTTTGCTATTGCTGAGCGCAGCGTTTGTTCAATCACTCACATCTTGGGCTACAGGCCACCTAAACTATTGTTTCTTGGACAGTCAGCTTCAACATTTCTAGCTCTTTGCAATGGCATTCTTTGTAATAATGAGTTGTTGCTGGATTTGATGAGTGCAAAGAGAAAAGTGAAAAAGCAAATATTGCGCTAGACAGTGTGTTACCAAACTGGGCAACGTTGCCTCTCTAGGATAGGCTACTTGCTCTCGCCCACCTTTGTCTAACTACACATGTGCCTTCTTATTCCGTATGCCCTTTAGTAGAAAACCCAGCACCAATAATACTATCTCCCTCTATCTTTGTAAGAAAGAAAGAAGAGAAAAGAAAGGCCTTTTTTTTTTATTTTAAGGCACCATCATTGCAAGAGTAAACTACACAATAAACGAAGGCTTTCACAGCCGGAGTAATAATTATTAGAATATGCTTCCGGGCTAAGAGGCATTGAATTCTCCAACCGATTTGTATTTCTCCCAGTAAATCACAAAGACAGTCTCACATCACAGACAATCACCCCAATGGTGACTTACTATCTTAAGCACTTTATGTCCCGGGATTAAATAACCTTCAGATGGTAGTTATTATTTATTTATGCCTACAAACTTACTGTTGGTGTTTTTAAACACATATTATAATAATAATAATAATAATAATAATAATAATAATAATAATAATAATAATAATAATAATAACAATAACAATTTGTGGTTTACTGGGTGAAATACGAATTGGTTGGAGAATTCAGTGTCATTCTGGGAGGTTGTTACAGTAGTGTAATGGTTGGAGCACCCGCCTAGTAAGTGGGTCTGGTTCAAATCCCAGCTGTGGCATTGAATTTTTCAGTTTCAGTTCTATTGCCACATTGCCACACACGACTTGCGTCTTAAAAACTCCAACAGTAAGTTTGTTGGCATAAATAAATAATACTTGCTAACAAGTGTTTGTGCTATGTATCCACATTAGTAGCAAGCTTTTGACAATGGTCAGTCGACTGCTTATGTTCTAACTAGATATCAAAGCTCAATACGCGGTCAATCCTTTTGTTACTGTGAGGGAGAAGCCGTAGGTTGTACCTGTCCACTAATTAAAATTTACCCATACTATTCATACTGTATAGTAGGTTATAGAAATTATTACAATAAAGTTTAATGATAAAAAATAAAAAGGGTTATTGAGTTATTGGGATTCTATTATAGTGTTTTCTTTGCAGACTGCTATTATATAGGATAACAGAAGGAGCTTGCTCTACTGTAATACAGGATAACCACTAAATTAATTAGGCTATTTTATACATATGGTAATCCTTTCTACAGGCTCTCTCCAGTGTGTGAGAGAACTGAGTCACTGGGAAAATTATGCTGTGAGAGGCATGTTAAGATCCTTACCTTATAGTAGATGATGCAAATGCTGACTTTCTGCTCTCAAATAAGCAGCATATCTTGCAAAAATATTGTTGCTCACTTGCCTAAGTTTAGCTGCAGGAATACATTGATTTCCTGCATGATGTTATCTACAGGGTGGCCCAAAAGTCCCACACCATAGGACATAATTTGAAAAAGCACTAATTTCACCCATACAAGTTGCAGTTATTGTATCGTATGACAGAAGATGATCCAGATCGTTGTATGGAAATGTGCGATTGGTTTCTACGAAAAATTGAAGATAATTCACAAAGTAAATTTTTATGTGAATGGCGAAGTTAATAGACAAAATTTACATTACTGGTGTGACATTAATCCTCATTGGTTTCTAGCAACAAAGAACAAGGAGCTGCCCATGTAATTGTATGGTTCGTGGAGAGACCGTATCATTGGCCCATACTTTTTTGACACAAATGTCAACAGTGAAACTTACCTGACAATGATGGGAGATTCATTATTGCCTGATTTGGATTTCATTGGTTCCCACCCTGAGTGGTTCATGCAGAATGGTACACCACTACATTATGTCATTCAAGTATGGACTTGGCTGGACGACAACTTCCCACAATGGATTGGTCGTAGAGAACAAGTGGAGTGGGCTCCTCGATCTCCTGATTTAAATTCAATGAGTTTTGCGATATGGGGGTACCTGAAGTCAAAAGTGTACGAGTTTAAGATCAGGGATACAAACCATCTTAGGGAGTGAATAGTAGCAGAGTGCCGTGCTATCATGCCAAACTTGGTAACCAATGTTTTACAGAACATGGTCGAGCAGTTACATACATGTTGTGATTTGAACGGTTCTCATATTGAACACATAAAATAGTATAATAGTATAAACCCTATAGTGCAAGACTTTTGGGCTACCCTGTATAAGTTACTGTAGCGTACGAGGGTTAGACAAGGTTTCCTGCTGCTGAGGTGAGTGAGCAACAATATTTTTACAGGATACGCTGTCTGTTAGAGACAGATGAACATTTTCATCTACTATAAGATAAGAACTTTAGTGTGCCTCTGATGCGCCAGTTTTCCTGGCAACTCTTGGTGCTCTCAATGGGCGGAGAGAGCCTGTGAAATGTGTTACCATAGCTTAAAGGACCCTATAGTTCACACCTGCATAATAATGGCCAACATGCATCCAGCAACTTAATAAATATCAAAAACGCATAACATCTCTAAAGAAAAAGTATACTTTTGTTATTAGTTTGTTATGAATTTTCTTTTCTTAATACTTGTTGTCACAAAAACTTGTTTTTTTACAGTTAATGATAGAATCTTGCCTATCACAGTTATACAGGATGTTAAAAGGCTTCTGATATTGCAACAGGAGTTGGGATTGGGCAAACCTAGACTAGAGTATCTGTCAGGAACGATGCCAGTGACAGATAATGCACATGTAGGGGAAAGAGGGGAAGTGCTGCATACCTTTGGAACTGTTAATGAACTTACTATCGCACAACGGAGTCGACTTATTGCTCAGAATTACTTAATTTCACTGTAAAACTGTACTTACACACACACTTTGAAACAGACTACGTCTGGTTGGCTAGGAAACACATGACTGTGACATCATTGGGCATTTGTGCACTGCGCAACCGCCTTCGTTCCTGATAGCGACTATAAATGTCCCTATAAACATGTGCCCGAAAACAAATACCTGTTGAGACTAGTCATTTTTCCTGTGTTGAGTATTTATGCCAGACAGTGGACTTTACCCAAGGGATAGATTGGTCAAAGAGGCCCAATAGCATGGCCTCCCCATTTGCTGGACCTCAATGCAGTGGATTTTTGGCTATGGGGACATTTAAAGGCATTGATGTATGCCAAACCCATCGACAAAGTGCATGCGTTAAAGAGTGTGTGAACATGTGCCCAAATTCGAGAGCAGCCAGGTATGAGCAAAAGAGTTCTGGATTCTTTGAGAAGAGGAGTTGAAGCATGAGTAAGAATACATGGGGCGTCTCCTGTACTAGTATCGACATAATGTGCAGATGTTACCAAAGGACAGAAATCATCACAACTCCTGTTTGATGTTTATGGATGTTTACCTAACAATTGTTTCATTAACCATTTGTGACAATAAAGTGTTCCAATGACTCATATCCCATCAGGTATTTGTTTCCAGATATATGTTTATAGAAGCATTTTTTCTAGTTTAGATCAATCCCAACTCGTGTTGCAATATCACTTTTCTTTTAACACCTGCTATAACAGTTTCTCCATGTGCAGATGGGTACTTAAAAGCTGTATTATTTTAGTCTTTCTCTTAAACTGAAATACAATTTGTCACTTGACACAGATTACAGTGACTGTGGGAGGAGTTGAAGGGCACAACCCTTTAAAATGCAGCCGAGATGTGAACATAGTTCCTGATGCAAGCTTGGATGATGCTGTGAAGAAAGGTCCCTATGATGTAATTGTTTTACCTGGTGGTCTTGGCGGTGCTAAGAAATTTGCAGAGGTAAGCTTGTTTTCTCCTTGCCTATACTTGATTGCATGCATCATGTGGAAAACACAATACAAACTTTTAGTTATTATCAAGTCAGTTTTTGAAATTACATCTCTTTTTTACTTTCTGTAGTACATATAATATAATTACATATATCCATTATCCATTAAGTGAGCGAGTGATGTTTAAGGGCTTCACTTATCTTAGTATCTGCTGCAAGTTCTTGAGATCAAAGACAGACTGCAGTTTCTTGAATTATCGTTTGCATCATTGGTGCCACATGTGCCTTTAATTTCAAGAGATTGTGCGGATACTAAGATAAATGACGCTTATAGTCTCTAAGATGTTATATTTATAGATTTACGTTGCTTTGCTGTTAATAACTTCAGGTTTTTGATTATCTAATCACAAATCATTCTAATTGTAAACCATCTGTTTTCACAAATTGCCTACTTCACTTGTTCAGCTAAACCATCAGTGACAACTGAAGACTGCCCACTCCATGCTTTGTCATCATGAACATTGGATCATCCATCACTGAATTGTCTGACCCACATTCTCATTGTCATTATGTTTTCATCGCAAATCTCTAAAAGTTGATGAATTTCAGCTGGCTTCACATTCTGTGTTATGGAATACAGTTCATAGTTGATGGGATCAGAAATTGTGTTAAACATTTTGAAGGACCACTAACAACTGTAAGCACAACCCAATCCATCTGTAATGGTGACAATGGAGAAACAATGGACCAGAGATACAAGTGCGCATGTGTGTAACTGCGACACTAGCATTGCGGTGGTGGTAGTAGAATGAAATGGTACTTACTTTCTGGACATATCTTGTACATAGAGGGTCTGGGTCATGTAGAAGTTTTAAGTAATCCTTAACACTACTGATACTTTTGTATAATTACATTATCATTAGCATCATGTTCCTGAAAGAATCTATAGAAAGGTGCAAGCTAGTGCTGTTCTTAGTTTAGTGTTTCAAATTTTCTGTATTGTTTTTCAAATGCTGTTCATATTAAGATTTAAGGAGAGTATATTGATGGGGCTAATGTAGTGGTTTCTATTATATCAGGCATAATGTGTTTATAAACTTTCTCTATTATTTTCAGTGTAACAAAGTTGGTGAAATTCTTAAAGAACAGGAAAAAAATGGACGATGGGTGGCAGCAATTTGTGCTGGTATGTACATATATACTTATTTAATATTCTCAAGGACTAAATAGTATTAAGTGATGGAAATTGAAAGGACATTAAACATTCATATTGTTGCACTTAGCAAATTATTGGCACAGTCGGTGCTGAGATCTCCACTAGGAAACTTCGACCTCGCCGCCACTGAAGATGTCTGCCGTAGTCGCAGACGAAACGTTTGGGAAGAAGAAGGAACCCAATAGACCACGGCCCACAAGCCCGGTTAATATTATTGCATCTAGTATTGACACCGGCCGTGAAAGCCTTAGAACTTTGATAAATTATTGGCAGTTAATACGAGGGGTGTTCAACAAAGACTGACACTAATATTCATACAACAATGTACTGTAAAAAATCACTCATACAGACTTTTGTCTCCCTCAGAATAATTCCCCCCCCCCCCCACAATACAATGTACCTGTCCCACCTTCTTTGTCATTCCCAGAAAACATGCAGGAAGCCATTCTTTGACATCCTGTTCAGGGTCGGCTCTAAAGCTTTCACTGCTTTGGTCTCGTCAAACTGAGGGGCCCTAATGACCAAGTTGTCGACGGTCCCTTAAACCCGACACACACACTCACTCGTCAAACTGACGTCCCTTAAGTCCCTTTTTGGCTGTTGGGTTAAGAAAAAAGTCGCATGGAGCTAGGTCAGCACTCTAAGGTGGATGGGGTACTGTAGAGATGTGATTTTGTGCCAGGAACTGGAGAACAGCATTAGCAGCATGTGGCCTGGCATTGTCATAATGAAGTTTCCACTGTTGAAAGAAATTCTTTTGCCTTTTGGGGATGTGATCCTTTACTAATTGCTTTAGGACATTCTTATAGTAACCTGCAGTGACTGTAGTGTATCTTGGAACTGTATGAGTGTACACCATCCCCTGGTAATCAAAAAAAGTGATGACTATGGCCTTGTTGGCTGACATCTGTACTCGTGACGATATTTGAGGCTATTAACAAACATGTTCACTCTCACAGGCTGCCAGCAATCAACTGACAAGAGCTATTGCTGTGTAATTTTGAGTGATTAACGATTAGATTGTGTAGCTCAATGGCACTTGGATATTGCAACCAGGCACTTAACGGAAGAAGAAATTTCAGTCCCACTCCTTATTAAATATCCCTCATAGTTCCTTGAAATAATGCCCATGTCTTGTGTGACAGCTTCAATGCTTAAAAAGAAAAAAAATGTTGTAATAATGATAGAATCATACAAAGTGAAGCAAATCTCAACGCACTTATGGAAAGCCACTGTAAACATGTTTCTTCTCTCACCAATTTTTACTTTCTCTGCTATTTACTTATGGTAAATACAAGAAATATTGCACTTCACCCAATAAAATTTGATACCAAATTTTCACAGAAAATTGTCATGTTGTGAAATACTTGAATCTAAAAAATGCCGTTTTAGAAAACTGTTTCTTATATTAAAACACTTTGGTTACTTTTGATTTTCTCAAAAATGTCTAAAAGAATTAAAAGACCAATTTTTAAGTGACAAATGAAATATATTGTGATGGCTACACATCATAGGAGCTTAAGTCGGTCTGAGTGGCTCTGTTGGTTAGATGCTGGCCTACTGCTCCCAAGGTCGTGGGTTCAAACCCGGCTGAGACCGATGGCTTTTAAGTGTGCTTAAAAATGACGGCTTCATGTCTGTAGATTTACTGGCATGTAAAGGAACACCTGCAGGACGAAATTACGGCACACCGGCGATGCTGATGTGATCCTGGTAATTGACAGCGTCGTTATAAACAACAAAACATGTAAATCAAAGGAGCTCAACGTCAATTACCTCACACCACTACATTGCCGTGCAACACGCAACAATGACAGCTAAGATCAAACACTGTTTCCATACAGTTGGAGAAACTTTGAGGACAGGGCTTGTTACAAGAAACTTTGCAAAATGTTGTTTTCTAATACCTGACATTGGACAATGAAGTCATTTGTCTTCTTACACTCCAATATTTTTCATAATCATTTTGTATATTGAGAACTGATGGACATTTTTGAAGATCATTCTAGTCCATTTCTTCGTCTAGACTGGACAAATTGGGGACTTGTACAGAGAGATCCAAAAATGTGTGAACCACTATGCAGTGTTTTTCCACTGCGCACACAGAAACATGTCAACAGCACCTGATATACACAAGGTCATGAGCATCACTTGTTTTTCTCTTGTCTGCTCACAATCAGTATTGAGTTGACGTGATATCGTGCGGCTGCATTATTACCAGTGTGCTTTATTATTTAGTCCTGTTCTTAGTCACAAAGTGCATTATGGCTCAGCATTTGTTTTCTACTGCACAGCGTGTATTTATTTGTGATTCGTATGTGTTAACTCAATCAGCTCACCAGGTGTATGGTGTGCCATTAGTGGAGAAAGAGTTATAGGCCCAATTTTTTTCGAGTCAACGGTTGATGCCCACACATACGTGAATACTATTTTGCGCCCTTCGTTTAGAGAATTAACCAACAGGGAACATGATTTTGCCATTTTTCAACAAGACTCTGTGACAATTCATACAGCCAATCTTTCGATGAGAACAATTGAAAGTGTTTCAGGACAGAATTATTAGTAGAAATTTGTGGCCCCTTTGGTCCCCTGACCTAACCCCCTGCGATTTCTATCTCTGGGTTAACTTAAAGCATAAAGTGTACAAGACAAACCCACACACCCTGGAAGAATGAAAACAAAATATCCGTAAGGAAATTGCCAGCATTTCTCTATGGCGAGTGATGGATAATTTCCTAAGGAGGTGCCAAAAATGTATGGACAATGATGGTGGCCAGTTTAAAATCTGCTATAATTATATTTGTAAGTAAAGCCTTTAAAAGTGCTGTATGTTTTTATCCGCACTGTTCTATGACAACGGCAGTCAGCGACGAGTGCAGAGTACCCATACAGACCAAACACAGCGCAGCTGGTTCACAGTCTTTTGGATTATATTCTGATCCTATGTAACTGTGTAGCCATACAATCATGTCCTGTTAACAATCAAAAGGCTGCAAACTTTGGGTAATCAATAGCCAATTTATATGGACATCATTTTTTTAATGTTTTGGTGGCTATTTCATCCAATCACAATCCCCTGTGTGCCTGGAGGACCGTACCTGTTGTTGGCCTATGGGTTCATTGAACCTTGCTGAGAGGTGAAAGTGATCAACTTTCCCCTATATGCCACTTGGGGATGTTTTCAAATGCTGTAAGAGGCCAGCATTATATTTGAAGAGTGTGAATAGGTAGAGAAGATATGAAATGAATAGAAAAGATCCCTCTGGCCTCATATACTCTTAATACCTCAGGATCAAGAGTTTAGCCAAGAGAGGCTAGAAAAGTTTAAAGAGGGAATTGGTGTAATGGAAAGGAAGAAATTCCAATTTGGTCATTATCTCACCATGCTGACCATTACTTTTGGTGAGTGGCCCTTTTTGTTCATCAGACATATGTTTGACTACTAACAGCTGCACCACGTGAAGGTGGGGGATTGGACTCCAGGCCTTTGATCAAGTAGGTTCCTTCAAGTCTTTATGGAAGAAATTGAAGGGTCTACTCCTTGTTATTATTAATGGCCTTTCTGCGGCCGTTGTGAAATGTTGATTTCTAGAAAAATCACTGGTACTTATACCCTCTGAGAACTAACCTGGCACTTGACAGCCACATCACTCACATGGCTCGTAAGGGGCAGGTAAGGAGGCCCGGCTTATCACATCCAATCACGTTACAAATACCCATGTGACTATCACATGACCAGAGGTGTGTACTCACCCATGTTGCAATATGGTGTGTATTCATGTATTCCCAGCTTCTGCCTTCCTCGTGTTTTGCTGCTCGCAACAATATATTGCTTTATTGTTTAATAAGTGCAGAGTGAAAGAAGGTGACTTATGGAGAAATTACATACAACTGTGTATCTGGGGGGATTGTAATCTTATTAAGTGCCAGGTTAATTCTCCCAGGGTATTATGCTTAGCTATATAAGCAAGCCAGTTCAAGCAGTTTATAGTTCAGTCAGTTTAAGAGTTTTTAGTAGTTATTGTTGGAACAAGCTGTGTACAGTTGAGCAGTGTTTGTTTCAAGATTACAGTAGAATAGAACAGCTTGTAGCTGTTCTACATCCCTTAGAAAAGAGAGCAATATGCATGAAGTCTCAATTTACTAATTACTTGTATTTTTTCAATTAATTAGTTATCAAATTTGGAATTATCCACAATTTTGGCATGATTTGTCATAAACTAATTTATTTGAAAAGTAATTAAATTTTGTGTCCATGTTTAAATTTTTATGAATATTTGTCAATAAATAATGGCAGAGAATTCTGCAAGATTTACTAGGGAATACAGATTTAGGTTATTGGAAATATAAAATATCAAAGTGATGCCATTTATTGCTAAGATACGCTATCTACAATGGATATTCCTTGGATTTAAAGTTGAAATTAAGAACTAATGAGAGTATAACATTTTATAGAGGACGAGTCAGGAGACACAAGAGTCACATTAGTAGGGGAAATGTGCTGTAGGTTGTCACATGATATATAGAGTTTCAGATCCGCTAGGCACACTTGGATGATAGCCGTGTAATACTCACTCTGGGAATAATTGTATAGGTCACATATAAAAAGATTATTGATAAAAGTAGTGCATGGAGGGAAGTATATTCATCAGTAGTGAATGATTATGGTGGCACTGTGGTGAAGCAGTTAGAGCATTTGCCTACCACTTAGGCAGCCAGGGTTCGATCCCAGGGACCTGCATCAGATATTTGTGGTGCACGAAGTGGCATAGGGCAGGTTTTCTCCGGGTTCTCCAGTTTCCCCTGCCACTCATTCCACCAATTGCTCCATTATCACCTTTCCATCATTGATTTCGCCTGCATTTCATACCATCCTGTTCCTCACTCTCATACCTGCTGCTTGGCTGACCACCTGCTTGCAGGTCTTCACTGTCAGGTCCATAAGTTCTTGTGCTCCCCGACAGGAGTCTGACCCTAAGCACTGGCTTGTAAGTCCTAGGGGGTGAAAGTCCTACATAAGGGGAGCGTAATCAGGTAAAGAAAGAAAGAAGAAAACTGATGGTCAGTGAAATCAAGCATTGCAGCATTAAATTTTGATTACTGTAAATACAGTTTGGAGAATGTCCATCTTCATGTTTTGGACAGTAACATGAATCCTACTTATATGTTTCTTTTGCAGCGCCAACAGCATTACAGGCACATGGTGTGTTTCTGGGTAAACGGTTGACGTCATACCCATCCTTTAAGGAGAAGTTGGAAAGTGATTATAAGTATCTAGAAGAAAAGGTTGTTGTTGATGGTAAGTAATTACTTTTGTATTTCTTTTTGGTTTATTTCACACTGAATTTGGATGTAAAACTGCAAACACCCACATATCTAAGTTTTTTTTATTATCATCATGACGATGATGATGATGGTTGTCATCATCATTATTGTTATTAGTATTAGTATATTATTTATTTGCTATTTTCAGTTGACTGCAATTGTTATTTGTATTAATAAATGTTTCATTCACGTCAGTATAAATTGCTTCTAATGAAAAAGTGTGACCACCCAAGTCAAGTGGTGATCTGTAGACATCATTGTACTCAAATGAATTCCTATTAAATAAATTTCTGCATCAGTACACAATTTACGAATGAATGCATAAAACATTTTGACAAGAAATCTGAGAATGAGACAAAGGGGAGAAGGACCCTGTTTGTTAGCTGTTATGGTTAGCTTTTACTTGCACAAAAATGTTTCTCTCGTTTCATGCTATTTACACTAAATATTTCCCACTTAGGTACTTCCCTTATTTTCTTGTTTGTTCCACTGAGCAACATTTCAGATCTTTCCCCCTCACCTCCTCCATCTATGTTGCCCTCCCTTCTCCTCGACTCACACATTCAGCCAATTCTCTATGTGACCCTGCTCTCTGGCCATTCCCTCCTGAAGACGATGCCGTTGTTTGATGTCATCAGTTGTTTCTGCTCTGTATGTGTTACTGCTGAGTCATTGCTAGGTTTGTTGTAGTTCATTACCCTGACAGTTTCGTTTACTCCTGCTGAGATTTGCTTTCCCGTCCTTTGCCTTGTGTCACTTGGTTGTTGCTCAGTTTTCTTACTGTCACTTAGATCACTTTTCTCCTCTACCATTCATTTACTACACTATTTGAAGTTTCATATTATGACAAATGACAAGTCCATTCCTTTTTATGTCGCTTTATTTGTTTTAAAACTGAATCACATTTCACAACTCATGAACTTGTAGCTGCTCTGTTCTATTGTAACCTTGGCACAAACACTGCTCAACTGTACACAGCTCACTCTGACAATTCTACCGACTCCTCTGTCTGTGCTGACTTGCTTATATAGTCCAGTATTAGATACTGGTAATTTGAAATAGACATTTTGCAAAGCTCCTCTTAAGCAAGCCCTGCTCTCTAAGCTTTTTGAACTGTTTAAACCAAAAAGGTGAGTCGATTAATAACATTACACAACACTTACTTATAATTTACCAGAACATGTTTTGAAGCCTGACTTTCCTCCATTATCAACCGGACATCGACTGGTTCTCCCTGGTGTGAATGGAACTTGCTGAAGATATCCTTCTGGGAATGTCGAAATTGAATACTCTGTTTCTATTTCTCAAAATGAAGATTTGTTCCCACAGCTCTTGTTGTACCATTAAGTGTTTGAGGAGTTTCGGTTCTGGCTTTATGTTATGGTTTTTTTGTCCATAAGTGAGTGGCAACTGCTGATTTTTCCAACTGTTTGTTTTTTACGTTTCTAAAGTGTTCTTCAGATCTTATTTCTAAATTTCATATGGTTTTTCCTATATACACTTCATTACAGTCACTGCATTCAATTTGGTATATACCAGATTTTTAATTGGATGGGAGGGAGTAGTGGTTCACTGGTGCTAGCTGAATGTCCTGTTCTTTGAAAACTTTTTTGAGAAGGCCCAAGGATGGAATGCGAGTTTTTTTTTTTTTTTTTTTTTTTTTGCTGCTGCTGTGAGTGTTGTAGTTTCTTTTAGTAACTGTATTGTTTCTGCTCGCTTCACTTTTTTGTCTACTAATGATTTGGGGAAACCATTTTTTGTGCTATTTCAATTATTTTACAACACTCTGCTTTGTATTCTTCTGTTGGAAAGGGGATGTTCACCAATCTATGTGTTCAGCTATTGAAGATTGCCTATTTGTGACTTCTTGGATTGTAAGTATGAGCTTTTAGGTAATTGTCCACCTGCGTTGATTTTCTGTGAATGCCAAAGTTTATTCTATTTTTGTTTTTTATTATTTGTAAATCCAAAAATGGTAGTTTCTCATTTTCCAATTCCACAGTGAACTTAATGCTTTTTTCTTGTATGTTCAGGAGGTTTTAGAGCATCACCGATGTGTTTTTTTGACTGTTGCAAATATGTCATTTACGTACTGCTGCTAGAGTTTGAACATCCACGGGAAACCTTTGGTGATCCTTATTTCTAATGCGCTCATGTAAATATCTGCCAAGAAGGGTGAGAGAGGGTTGCCCATTGCTAAACCTGAAGTTTGATGGATCTGGTTTTTATTACTTGAGCATCTTCTGATGTGTGGCTGCTGCCACAATATGGATGCATTGTATCCTTGTTTTCTCACCTTACTTCTTTCTTCAATTAGCCTCTTCTTTTTATCTCTTTGCTCATGTGATGGACCCTTGTTAATATAAATAGACGTTCTCAACGTTTAAGCAGTGAGAATAAATAAAATTGTTAGAAAAGGTTATGCCATTGCTACAATTTATACAATAGTACAGTAAAACTTCGTTTATATGTTTTCCAGGGGACCAAAGGAAAAAGAAACGCATAAGTGTGAAAAACGCATAAGTGAAAGTCGGTAAAAATTGGAAAATTTATACAGGATATGGGTTATAAGAAGTAAACAACAAGAAATAATAATAATGGGATTGTTTAACTATAATCGGCAATATGGAACAATATAAACACAAGAGAAATGCAACCAAATAAAAATAAATATGGGCAAAGAAAGTTGTCACTTTATGAAGTAGTCCATTATCTTGTTTTTTTTTTTTGGGGGGGGGCGGCCCTGGCCATATGGCATGAAGATTATTTTCAAGCCGATACACTTTGGCTATTATTTCCTCAGAAACATTGTGGCACATCACAAAATGTTTGATAGTCCATAAAGTACCAACAGCATTATTAAAATACATTGGTTTATGGTACGGCTCTTCAGTAGATGGAGCACTCCCTAATTTCTTAGCAATTTGTCATTTCATGTTGCCATTTTCCTACACTACGTTCAAAATGTGTAATTTTTTAGCAGTTGTAATGCACTTCCTTTTCCTTTCACCTAAGTTCACTAACAAGGTTAATCACAACTGAAGCACAGAACACAAATGACTGAAGCAAGTATGTTTTGGTATTTCATAACTGTAGCAGAAATTGTATGTTGAAATGCATTGGAGAAAAGATTAGTGCCAATATTGAATATGCCAAGTTGTTTAGACATAACATATGTAAATATTGTATACACAATGTAATTATGAAAATTAAATTTCTTAATCCATGTCCTGAACCTATTGCGAAATGAAAGGAAATATATTCTGAATCAATCATGACCATATGATCGACACATCACAATCAAATCGATGTATAGTCAATCAGTTGTGGTTGCTATGCCTGTTACTAGGAAAATAGACAATTACCCCTATAGAGAGGCAATGAATCATTACTAGTGGTATATGCATTGCTAAAGACAGTCGTATTTTCGTACTGCGTAATAAAAGATTTCGTAGGCAATCCAACAATTTTGGATTATATTGCCGAAGGACGTCTGGTTGAATACTGTGTGTAAATATTCAATACGTGCAAATATCGTAAACATCCTAAAATATTTATGAAAGAAAGAAGTGAGGATTTAACTCACACGAAACCACGAAGTTCCTGAACGCAATAGCTTCGGACCTAAAAGTATTACTTCTTATAAAAGAGTGAAGATAATATGTTTAAGTGTTACAAGTTAATGGCAATAAAGTTGAAATAGCGAAAAATTTGAATTATTATTGGGAATAATAATAGTACCTCGGCCTTTATTTGTCTGCTTGTACCCATAATGCTCTGGAGATGACCCATTGCTGCATCACTACATCGCTAAAAATAAAAGTACCATCATAAAAACCGCTACACAACTTTGCTTGAAAATAGCTTCAAGGTTGCTCTCACTGTCATACTGAGGGATGTTTTTTGAGAAATGTGCAGTGCGGGTCAAAAGTTTCAGCTTTGATTATTACTTGAGATCTTAAAGAACGAAACCGTCGTAAACGCATAAATGGTGCATTTTGCTCTCAGGAACATAAGCTATGATAGTGTAAGCATAAAAATCATATAAATGAAAGTTGTATAAATGAAATAATTTGTTATAATATATTACAGAACTTTGTCGGGACTGCTGAAAGAAAAGTATAAGTGTGAAAAGTATAAAAGAAGTTTTACTGTATGTATCACTTTCATTGAAACAGGATAAATACAATTACTTATTTTCATGTTGCAGGAAAGCTCATTACAAGTCGTGGACCAGGCACAGCTTTTGATTTTGCTCTAGCAATTGCTGATGAGCTGATAGGATGTGGTGCATCTGGTCCTACGAAGAAGGCAATGCTTCTGGCCTGAACATGCCTTTATTGTACAGTACCGCTTGAGACAAATGCATTGTAAATGCTTTATAATACCACTAAAATCTCTTCTGTATTCTTGTATTATATATTGCAATTTGTAAAAATCTGATTGGAAAGTTAATAAACTTCATGAACCAGCATCATTTAAAAAGCAAAATTACTAATTTTACTAAAAAATTACCCTGAGAACACACAATTATGTTTGTGAGTCTACTTTGATGATTGACATTGTAAGTATAATCTAAATTTAAATAATTTCATTGATAAAAGAGAAACTCCTTCCTTCTGTAAACTGGATACATATTTACACAGATGGGTCCCTCTTAGATGAACATGGAGCTGGAGCTGGTGGAATGTGCAAATTCTTCTTTTTTTACCAACATGCTGGAAGAAATACCTCAAATTTTGATGAAGTTTTAGCTATTTATCTTTTACTCCAAAACATTCTTATTTGCCTACAACATGCAAGAATATTGTTATTTTGTCAGATTCCAAAGAATCAATTCAAGCTGTGGTATCAACGTCCTATCCAAAGATGGAAAAAATTCTGGAAATACAAAATATAATCTGAACCATTAAAAAACTTGGAGAACGTGTAGTTTTACAATGGGTTCCAGCCCATTGTGAAATTCAGGGGAATGAAAAGGCTGATATATTAGCAAAAAAAAAACAGAAAGAAATAAAAGCCTTTTCATATGAATCAATTAAAAGGATTATAAAGAAAAAAATTAATGATAATTATAAATCTGAACTAACTGAAAAAATTGGTAACCGAAATATGAAAATACTTATAGAAAATCCCTCTGTAACTCCGGAATTGCCACGTAAATCTGCTGTTGCCATGATTAGTCTTGCTACTGGACATGATTGCCCAGGAAAACATCTCCATAGAATTGGTATACTAACTTCTCCAAATTGTGTACTGTGCTCTCAAGATTTAATATCTAAGTACTGGGAATCAAGAAGGAGAATGACTTTGTTGTTGACCCCAGAGCATTAGCTACATACATGCATTCTAAGGAGTTTGGATGATGTCACCATTTTCATTAGCATTGTTTATATATGCATTGAGCTGACTTTTGCAGTCCATGCATGCATCAACTGTGTATGGATACCAGTTTATTAAGGTTACGATTCTGGATGTTTAAAATGAAAATGTTCTATCAAACTAAATACGAACAAAAAGCAATAAAACATTTCCTTAAACACAAAACAAAACATGTCTGGTGCATGTTAATTCATATTTCTCAAATGTAACAAATATCTTAAAGACTGTAAGCTTCAGTTATCTTAGTGCTTGCTGCAAGTTCTTGAAATTAGAAGCAAACTAATTGCATGGTAGGTATATTTATCACTGTCACTCTTGTTTATACTGGTCACTCATAATAAATGCTAAATCGCTTAATATTTCCATCTGTTACCAACCCTGAAAACAAAACAAATATGTTAATAGAGTCAATCGGTGGTATTTCAAAATTCATTACACTGTCCTTATTTTTCAAAACGAATATCTTTTCCCAAACCATTAAATTTATGGGTCCATTTGTTTTAATAATTTAACCTCTGGATTTATTTCATGGTTAAATTACCCAAAAAATGATCTGATTTATCCATCTATTCATATTTATTTGTAAAATGTTCCTCTATTCTGGTTTCCAAGTGTCGAAGTCTCTTAAGATATTTGTTATAATTGTAGAATTGTATTGATCACTGTTAGTTGCTTCAGTCTTTCGTAAAGGGTAAAGGGTACAGACACAGAGAAGACATCTCGCTCACTTCGATCTACACAGATCTATTGTACCTACCACTTCCAGGAGGCAGGGATGAAATTAGGGGACCGAAGCTGCCACACAGAGTTGCAGCTAGACAGGCGAAAGTCCCTAACAAGTGCTGAGATCTCTTCATCCCAGCACCAGGCGGTCCTGCCAAGTAGCCATAACACTGTGGCTCCAGTGTCACACTGAGAGTCCCCCCCCAGCAGAGGACAAGGCCGATCCAAATGCCACCTAATGCTGAGAACAGCAGTTACCATGTGCAATCATCCATGCCATCTGCCCGGCACTGCCAACACTCATGCCTGAAAGTACACCTGAAAGATGATAAGAAAATGGAATGAAGGGAAATGATGGAAAGGAAGCTGTAATATGAAGTAATGCACCCCAGCATTCACCTAAGTGACATGGGAAAACCACGGAAAAACCCAGGTCAGAGTGTGTGGCCACTGGGATTGAACCTGTGACCTGAATGCGGGTTACAGATGTTACCGCCTGAGCCACCCCGCTTGGTTTCAGTTTTTCATAATATAATAATATTGCTCAGTTTGTCAAGATTCAGAGATATTCTATCTGCACAAGCTAAGTGAAAAACTGTTGTTAAGTGCTCATCTCCAAGCTGATTTCTTGTTAGATTTTAGTTTCATAATAGAAAATAACTTCACATTTATAAATGGAACCAAATACTTTAGCACAGAGTGTATGCAGATTGGGAAAGCATTGTTTTTAGAATCCTCCTTAAAACTGTATGACACTGTCATGAAGTTGTGACATGATCAGTAATAATCAACTTGGAATGAAAACATGTAGCAAAAATGTGACTCCATTTTCAGGCAATTTAAATCGCGGAACCTTGACGTAAATTCCTCTAACAGACCAGATAAAATGCATATATACATTCTGCATTTTCTATTTTTCAACAATTCTTTATGCTTAGATAAGGATGAGAAATGATCAGTGGCATATGCTGGGATTATAACTTGGGCTGTCACCAGGCCTACCAGATCCACACTACACGATTAACCTTGCATTAGGCGCCCTAGTAGAGCACCATTCGTTACACAGACCCTAGTAGGCCTGCACTATATCTTTATGTTTATAAGTCATTCCATGTCAAATCGCACAAAATTTTACCTTCATATCTCCGATTTCATTGATATTAAATTTACGTGTTCTGTGAATGAAAAACTGTTACAGCTATTCTTTTGTTTGTCTGTAAATTAGTTATTTTGGTAAATATAAAACATTAAATTTTCATATATTTTACGCACACCGGTCTATGGTATTATTTTCCAGATAAATATGATCTGTGGCTGATTTTGAATATTGAAATATATACTGCTTTTATATGTTAAACAAAAAATAATTAGATTAATATTTTCTGTTTTTACAAAGTCAATAACATTACAAACACCATTAACAATATTGTTTTACTTTAAATTTCTGGAAAAAAAATTAAAACGTAGGTTAATGATGCCATATAATCCTAGAAAAAATTCAGATAGGAGTTCCAAATAAATACAGAGAAATTAAATAACTTTACCAAGCCGTGCGGATGGGAGTAACGCTGTCTTCACAGTCAATAGGTACAGACACAGCATGCAGCTGATTGCATATCATGTGTTGCAGTTCCATCAAGGTCAAACTGTCAAGCACAAACACTGAAATAGCTATAGTGGCATAAAGTTAACATTCCATGATTTAAAATTCCAATAATAGATCTACACTTGCAGTCATTACACTTCGAGTTACACTGATTTTTAAATATCTACCCTCTACCTTTGCTTTGAAATGAATAGTTCTTTTATTAATGCCTGAGGTACAGATACTGGAACAAAACAGTGTAAAGTACCACACATTACTTTTGCTTGTTGGTATCTTGACTGAAAAGTATTATGTTCCTTGTGTTCACTATCAGAGAAAAAGTTGAAGACAATGTTAGAAATGTTCTTCTGGGCCCAGTTAAACAGTTTTCTTGGCGTTGTGATAGGATCTGTTCCAGGTTGAAGGCCCGCTTTCATTGCAAGTCTCTTAACAGTATCACCAATTCCATCATAAGGTCTTTCTCCATGTGATGTAGCAAAAAAGTGCCATTCTGTTCTAATTCAAAAGTCATTTTCGTGGAAACAAGTATTTAACAAGTTAGTTTTATTTTTATGCTGAGCATTTTACCCATCTGAAAAAGTATATTATTTGGTGCAATACTCCCAATTCCTGTTTCAAAAACAGTAATAGCTGCCAAGCAGACCGTTTGCCTATGACCAAGCCAATCCAGGTTCGATTCTAAGCACCCACATGTAGTATTTATGGTGGACAAAACAGCTTCAGGACAGGTTTTTTCCAGTTTTTCCCCCACTCATTTCACCAGCTGATCCATTATCACCTATCCAATCATCCATTTTGCCTGCATTTCATATCCTCTTCCTCATTCTCATACCTAGCGCTGGGCTGACCACTCACTTCCAGGTCTTCACTCTGTCCGGTCCATAGGTTTGTCTACCTCCCTGCAGGCATCGGAGGCCTAGGAGATGTAAGTCATCTGTATGGGGAGGGTAATCAGATGAAGGAAGAATTGCCATAACATCTTTCAACACAAAATTCTCTGAGGTTTTCCTGATGAATGTAGTGAATGGAAGTAAAATAGGAACTTTGATCTTCCAACTTTGCTTTCAGACACCCTACAAAGCTGCATGTGATAAGATATATCTCCATATGCAGTATCTATCTCAGGAAAGTTTTGAATTGTCTGTCATTTAAAACTCGAGAACTTAAAAACATTTAAAACCAAAGAACTTGCAATATTACTAAGATAAGTGAAGCTTTTAGTTTCTAATTTGTTTTTACTTTAGATTCTTGTTGCTTCACTGTTAATAGCTTCATTATTTTCTTATTTAACAAATATATAATCACTTTCCCCACAAAGTATTAAACTGCAACGTCAAGTGCCATTATAGATCACTTATATTCTGCAACCAGGTTTATATAGGAAAAAGTAAGAGAAATTTGGAAACAAGAACAAAAGAATATTTCAGATGTATAAAATACAAATATTTAGAAAAATCAGCAGTTCCCGCCCATTTTTGGAAAGAAAATCATGACATTAATTTGGATCCAAAATTATTAAAACACATATCAGGAAACCAAGAATTGTCAACGTGGGAACAGATCTTCATCTGGAAAAACAAAGACTGAGTGTTCAATTTTGATGTACTGTTATACAAGTTCCTAAAACCACTACCAGAGCAGTCTATAGGAGATACCGGCCCTGGGAACCAGCCTTTACAGTTAAGTTGATGTCTGGTTGTTAATGGAGGGAAGCTAGCCTCCAAAACATGTACCGGGAAAATTTAAAAGTGAGTGTTGTTTAGTGCTATTAATCGACTCAAAATTCCTATTTTAAAAAGAAAGTTGTTTCATCGAGACAATTCACTAGTTCACATATTCATTATTACCATGGCCAAAATCAAATTGCTTCCTCATGTCCCCTATTCACCAGATTTAGCCCCCTCTGATTATTTTCAGTTTTCAAACTTGAAGAAATGGCTTGGTGGTTGTCAACATTAAAGAGGTGGAGTCTGCAGTTGATGCTTATTTTGAAGAGCTCAACGTTTCTCACTATAAACAGGACATTGAAGCTATTGAGTGTCGCTGGGAAAAGTGTATTGAGCTGCAGGAAGACTATGTATAGAAATAAAAAATAGAGAATGGAATTTCAAAGTCAATTTTTGCAAATTTTCGTGCTTTCTTTGTTAGATTGGGTACTTCTGGGACAGCCCTCGTTACTCAAAAAAAGTTGGTTAAATAGTGAACTTGATATTTAGGTTCAACATCTTACAAGGATGCACCATGATCTTCAAGAAAGTCCCCCCATCCCAGACTACACTTAACATTAAAAATTTATCAAAAAATTGATTTTCTCAAAATAGCCCTAATGATTTTGATTAAAATACCATATATACTAAGATGTTTTCATGACAGGAAAGGTATATACAAAGGCAAGATTTTTTGGTGATAACTATTTGAAAAATTCACATTAATAATTTAAGTTAATGGCGTTTTGTGTTGAACATTATACTCAAAATTCCCATTAATTTTGCATAAATTTTTGGCTAAAATTAATATACATAGACATTACTGAAATTAAAATTAACAGATAAGTAATGTAACTGTAACATTATTGTTCAGATTTCTCCAAATTAAAACATTTATTTTATTATCATGACATGGATCACTACATATATCATGCATCAGACATCAGGACCATTGACCATCAATTTTACGGTGTGCTTTGGTTTCGGTGTATTGTGAGTTAGTTGTTAACGTTTGTGTTTACATGAAGTGCAGATCTAAGAGTAGAGCGATTTTAGTTGCTTCATTTTTTTCTTGTGGTCATACAAGTAGCTCCCTAATTGGCCCTTCCAGTACCTAACGAGACTGAGTGCACCTGTGTCAGACCCCCACACCGGTACCAGGGTTCGAACCCAGGTCCTCCGTTCCAGAGGCAGGCACACTAACATTGCACTACAGTGGTGGTCACATCACTGCACAGCACGACATACATATTCGGTTTATATGAAAAATAAGAGATGGAATATGTAATGCAGGGATCAAATTTCAGATTGTAGTATGAACTAAGCTCAACACTGGAAGATACAAGAGGATTGATTAAGTAAATAAGTTTGAATGATCCAAATGACCTTGCTATAAATGGGCCCTTATACTCCACTTCACTCCAAAATTTGGTTTAAGCGGTAGATTTTTCAATATAATTTGCCGGGGATTGAATAGCTAGAAAGTTGAGTTTTTGCTTTATCCGATTTCAAATTAATGAGGGTTTACTGTATATAAGCTCTACAATAGTTCATAATTTAGATGTAAATAATATACCATGGGAGCCAGCTGCCCCTTATTTTCCAGTTTTATACTCTGTGCATTTTGTATTCTTAACATGAAAACATCAGGTCGTATGCTATCCAAGCATTTAACATGAATGCCTTTGGTTACACACTCAATGAAATTAATACTAACATACATAATGTAGATGTCAGAGCATTGCATTTTAATATACTCTTAATTAGACGGCTGATGTTTGCGCCACTGCAAATGTACACTGGGACCAGCGAATACTACATGTTAAACTGGTGGCTTAGTTGGAATGAGTGTGCAATTCATAAGTAATCTGTCTGGTGTAAAGGTGGTTAAAATCTCCTGCATGTAGTAATTTTTTGCAATGTAATATTCACAAATAACATTGCTTGTTCAATTACTATGTTTAAAGCTGTTATTTTAATTTGTAATTGTTTTATTTCCATTTTATGGTATTGTTGTTGTCTATTAGGATATCTGTTCTGGTATAGATGCTGAGCTGTTTGTGCATTGGCTCTTGATTCTCCATAGATCAAAAGAAAATCAGTATACTCGTCTGTCAAATACATCATGAAAGACTGGCACACAATATTGTGTGACAGCATAGTGTGGAGAATGAAGGGAGTCAGGATTCATAATGACACATCATGCCAGTTCAATGGGGCAGAAGTCATTATACCTATTCTATTATAAAATGCAGACAACCAAAAGCAATTTAAATTACAATGTCCTAAACCCTTAGGAACTTTAAAATTAGATTATAATGATTTGGTTTCCAAGTTTTCATGAGCATAAAAAAATTCTACAACGCCATCATTAATATGTGCATTTTGACTGTATGGATCCATGGTGATAAAGGCATACCTGTAAACCCCGGCTGTCAGTAGAATAATCCACCATTTTCTTTTTAGCTGATGTTGTTAGTGTAGGTACTCATATCATAGGTCCATTTTATCAGAGGCATTTACTCTCGTATGTATACTCAAATTAAAAAAGTTTGTAAAATTAGCTGGAAATCTGGATTTCACTCACAGTAAACAAGTGTGCTTTTGAGGTGTATTTTAGCCAGGAATATGATCTTTCTCTTAAATCACTGTTCCACTAAATTTTGCGTATTCGTCTAAGAACATCAAGCAATACGTCTTAGTAAGCACCAAACTGGACTAAAGTGCACATGCCATTTTATGGGTGACCTACCTTCCAAAAAAATGAGCAGCTGACTCACTTGGTATATTGAGTGAAATGAATAAAAAGAAGGATTTGTTTTTACTTGCGTTCAAATGAATAAAAGAAGTAGATTAAGAGGTAGAACTGGAACTTAAAAATTCAATGCCACAACTGGGATTTGAACCACAGACCTTCTCTGTATAAGATTACCTGTGGTTCAAATCCCAGTTGTGGCATTGAATTTTTAAGTTCCAGTTCTACCTCTTAAACTTTGCCCACACACGGCTTGTGTGTTTAAAAACACCAACAGTAAGTTTGTTGGCATAAATAAATAATAAAAGAAGTAGATGTTTGCGAGGCAAGTAAACTGAAAAATCTGGCAAGTCAAGTATACTCTAATTGTTGAATAAAAAACAAGTAAATACTTGCAGCAGAAGCAAATAATTGTCCATTTGCAAGGTTAGTCAGAGGCAAACTCATTGACCAAATATGCAGTTTCTGTTAAAATGGCAGCTTATATGCATATTTGGAGAGACAAGGCCTTATCAAGCAAGGAAAGAGCTCTGCTCTACAAGATGTCAAAGCACTCTAGTTTCAAAGATGAAAGTGTTGATTAATTAACTGTTTTCTTCCTCAGCAAGAAGAAACATGCAGAAAAATACTATGGTAGTATTCCTACTTTCCCTAAGCTATGTTGGTTATAAAAATGGAGTGACCAAAGATTTTGGGATTGATCATACCAGAGTTTGTAAAATGATATCAAGTGTTTCTGAAAGAATTGCACAGAAAGCAAACCAATGGAGTTTTCTGAATTACTTTAGAGGAAGTAAGCACGGCAAGAAAAAATCTGATGTGTTGCACTCGCATGACTTTCTCTACTCTTGTACTATCTATTCTTACAAACTCTTACTTCTACATATTCTTCGTGTTAGTTGAGATAAACATATGTACAAATTATCGTACTGCTTATTTCCTTGTAGGTGCAGGGGGAATATGGAATAAAGTAGGCTTTGAGTGATAGTCAAATCTTTTTAAAGCTTAGAGATTGCGTTCTCTTTGCACGACTAACATAAACATAATTAACAACAATGTTCATTTCACGGAAGTTTTGTTTTCTGAAACTGACAGAAATTACAAGGAATATCTCCGAAATGGTTCACTCTAAAAAAATATTTATTTTGATATAAATTGTGTGTTTTAGCGAGATCTACATTTTTTGTATCGTAAAATGTTGTGTATCTCTTACAGTTTAAAAGTTATTCAAAAGTCATCCAGAGTAAACAAGACTACGTAGGCTATAGACAGAAAATTCAAAATATACATTTCATTTGTCATAAAAATATCTTGAACATATGGCATTTTAATTAAAATCGTTAGAGCCATTTTCAAGATGATCAAAATTTTTGAAAAATTTTCCATGTAAAGGGTAGGCTAGGGTGGGGCTATTTTCTTCAAAATCATTGTGTCACATCCTTCAAAGACATTAAACTTAAATACCAACTTTGGTTTTTAACCGACTTTTCGTCAACTTTACAAGATTTGACTATCACTCAAAGCCTAGTATACTTTAACATTCCCCTTGCACCTACAAGGAAATAAGCAATAAGATGATTTGCACAAATGTTTATCTGAACTAACATGAAGATATAGGAATAAGAATTTGTAAGAATGGTTTGTACAAGAGTAGAGAAAGTCATGTGAGTGCAACACAACATATTTTTCACTTTGCATTTCATTTTATTTTCATCTTTTAATTACATTTAAAGGGACATGTGAATATATAACCTATTTATTTGAGTTCTATAGACACATTCAGATTAGTTTACTATGCATATTTTAACTCTGTAATGGAATATGGAATTTTATTTTGGTGCAATTCAGTAGAGAGCAAACGAATAGTCCTCATATAAAAGAAGGTCATGATAATTATTTCCAACACCCATAGCAGACGTTCAGGACTGAAAATATTAGCCTTACCTTGCATGTATGTATTCCTGATCGTAAAATTCTTTATATGCAATTGCTGAACATTTATAACAAACAATAAAATTCATGAGATAAACACTAGACAAAAGAGCAACAGCCATCATCCTAGTGTTAAACCTTGCTTCCAGAAAGGTGTACATTATGAAACCATAAAAATATTTCATGCTCTTCCTAAGGATCTTGAGGAAAAAGTTGACAATTTCAATGCTTGTAAAATTGCTGCTAAGTAATACTTATGTTCAAAATCATTTTAATCTGTATAAGATTACCTGAATGACTGGTTACCCTATTAATGCTTAGGTAGCTTTGTAAATAGTCTCTAGCTCATTTTACTCTATATAAGATTATCTGAATGACAAATTATCGTGAATGTTTATGTACCTCTGTAAGTAGTTTCTAGCTTATTTTATTCTGTATAAGATTATCTAAATGACAAATTATCCTGTTAATGCTTATGTAGCTTTTTGTAAGTAATCTCTAGTTTCTTTAGTGACAAATCATTGTTAATTACATTTGATTGATGCCTGTGTGAAAGCTACCTAAGTACATATGTATAGAAGAATCTGACGAAAGATGCTATTCATTTCTGATTATATTATAACTAAATAGTAGGATGTGGCAGGGAAAGCGTAGTGAAAGTTTGAAATCAAGTTCAATTTATATCTGTAAATATACATTATATAAGTCTTATAATTACAGGGAAGTTTTGATTGTGTTTCTCCATTACCCTGGTTTTTTTCTCGTTTTCTTTTTTTCTTTTTGTGCCTGTAAATGTGTTTTATATGCTATTCTGTATATTTATTGACATGATTGTACATTTCAATTGACATGTTCAATATTCACCGGCCTCCATGGCTACTTGTGAATTCGCTGAACACAATCCAATCTAATCTGATCTTTCCCTATTTAAATTCCTCTGTCCTATAGAATGCATTTTCAATTAAATATTTTTTATTGTTTTCACCAGTTCTTTTAATTGGCTTTTGTTTTTTATTTCATTTGGTAGCTTATTAAGTAATGTCCATCCTATAATTTGTACTGCTCCATTATTCAGTGTTAGATTCAGATTTATTCACCAATGTAATAAAAAAATTACGAAGTTTGTCAAAATGTAAAATACTTAAAATATTATTTACAAAGGTTTAACATTTTATTAAGGAGAGGTATTATTAAATGTGCAAAAATTCCTATTTATATTCTTCTACTGAATAGAAAACTTTTTTGATAAGGTATATTTTAATTTCCTTGATCATTTTCCCCTCTTCATTTATGGCTCTAATTACACAAGGTAAGTGGTTATATAAATCCTTTGCATTACTCTCAATTCATTTATTTTCTGGAGGACCTCTTAATCTACTTCTTGTGTTGTGCTTGTGTAGATTTGCATTTTTACCTTCTTTATGGGTCCTGATTACATATTTAAGATATTAATATATATTAACTTAGACTTAGAAGCCAGTGCCTAGGGTCAGACACCTGTAAGGAAGCCGAGAAACCTATGGACAGCACAGAGAAAAGACCTGAAAACACTTGGTTAGCCAAGCACCAGGTATGAGAGTGAAGAAGAGAATGATATGAAATGAAGACAAAATGGATGATTGGAAAGGTGATGATGGAGCAAGTGGTGGAATGAACGGCGGTGGAAACTGAAGAACCTGGAGAAAACCCTGCCCAGACTCCGCTTTGTCCACCACAAATACCACACGTGGGTCTCTGGGATTGAACCCAGGCTACCTAGGTGGTAGGTGAACAATCTAACCACTTGGCCATAGCACCAACATTTGGTATTTTTCTTTATTATTCTTATTGCCCTTTTCTGCAATCTAAATATTTTGAGTACAAATTTCTTTAATACTGATTCCCATAAAGTAAGCCCATAGTTTAAGTATGAATGCGTAGTACAGTCGTAATACATAAGTCTCGCTCATAACTTGTGCCACTTGCTTTAGTATGTATATCCCACTGTTTATTTTCTTTGAGATTTTTCTATTTGTTTTTTCCATTTTAAACTGTTGTCTATAGTTAATCCTAAGAAGTTTGTTTGCATTACCTGTTTGACTTGTTTATTTTGTACTGCCAGGGTGATTTTGGATTGTACTAATCTGCACCCACTCTGCTTTGTTTATGTTTAATGTCATTCCTAGTTCTGGTAAATGCATGTTTACCATCTCTAATACTGTGTTTGCTTTACTCTGCACTTCTGCCTCTGTATTTGCAGTTATAACTATTGTAGTGTCATCTGCATATCGAATAGTTAATTCACCTGCTTTGGGCATCTTTTCAAATAAAGAATTTATGTACAGAATGAATAAGTATGGTCCCAGCTTCGAACCCTGTAGCACTCCCTGCGTCGTACATTTAAATGATGATCATATTATGAACTATCTCTACATATTGTTCTCTGTCTATTAAATATGATTTTATCCACTCTAATGGGATACCTCTAATCTCATAGTTTTCTAAAGTTCCTATTAACTTTCCAATGTCTGCACAGTCAAATGCCTTTGAAAGGTCAAGAAAGATTACATCACATAATCTTTTCGATCCATGGCCCTAATAATTGTCATTTCCTTTACTAACTGCATGTATCGTCAATTTCTGTTTTTGGAATCCTAACTGATACTGTGATGTAATCTCATATTTAGTACGAAATTTTTTGAGCTGTTCTACAAATATACATACCTTCCATAACTTTTGAGAAACCAGAGCATAATGATATTAGTTGGTAATTTTCTGCCATTTGTTTACAGCCTTTCTGTTTATAAATTTGTCTAATTATAATTTTTTCAATTTATTTGGAAATATTCCAGAGTTAAAACTTTCATTTTTTATGTGCATGAAAATGCCAGCAATATTGCAATATTTTAACTCTCATTAGAGTGCTCATCTAAACCAAAAGATGTTTTTTCACATTTTAATGCATTTATCTGTTTGATCTTCTTTCGTAGTTTCTCTAATAACCATCAAGTTACATATTGTTCTTTCATTTGTTATTTAGGTTATTTTCTTTATTCCTATGTTACAATATTTATATAGTATTCATTAAAGGTTATTTATTTCTATTGGATACAATTTAAGGCATTTTCTTATTAATTTTAAGAGTTTCTACCCAACTTGGGGGGCTTTTGCTATGCATTTTCTTTATTATATCCCACTTCTTTTTTACTTTATTTCTAGCATCATAAAGAAGTCCTTTATTATGTAGTTCATTTGCCTTGTTTATTACTTTATTTAAACTATTTTTATAGTTTTCTATGTAATAGACTTTTCGTGTAGTGTATTACATTTTAGGTTATTCAGAAATTTCATTCTTATTATGGATTTATTGATGCCTTTAATGGACCAGTTTTTAATTTTATGTTTGTTGAAGGATACCTTGCATGGAGGTGCAGACTTCTGTAAACATCATTTTAATATGTTTATAAAAAGCTCAAATTTATAATGTATTTGTGTAGTTTTATATATGTTTGTTATTTTTGTGCTGTAGTAGTCATCATTATTTCTCAAACTATGTATATTACAATTATTTTGGTGTCTTTTGTGTACCCATTGAAGCTTTGAGGTAGATGCACTTTTGTGACTTGATAGATGAACAGCTCAGTAGAATCTCTTTTAAACATTCTTCTTTAATTTGACACAGTTGCCACATGGCTGAGTTAGTTGAGTGTTGAACTTGTATAATTACTATATGATTAGTTATTATATGCCCAGTGCTTGCTCTAGATGCAAATGTATCCACATGCCATGGAATGCTGCTATACAGACATTTTAAATCATTTGGTTTCTTCAAAGTTTTCTCTAATATGTTCCTGCTTTCAGATGCTAAACATATAGTTATCTAATATTTTGAGAAGTCATTTATAGATGTTAATGCTTTATTTAGGAATATCAGTCCTTTAGGTTGTAGGAATAATTTTGTAGCTCCTTTTGCAATGTTGCCTGTCACCTTATTGCCAAAAATAGCATAATGGCTTGAATCCATTGATGTATAATTATTCTTCCTTGATTATTTCATTCAAGTCATTTTTTCTCTATTGTAACTATTCTATGTATGCTTCAATGTTGGAGAGACATATTGAATGATATAAAGTATTGCTTTTAGTGTGAGTCAGTGAAGAAAAAGATTGACAAATAAGGAGATTCTTATGCACACTGTAGAGTTACTTCTATTGTCACTAATTCTGTGACCAAGCTAGAACAGGAAGAACATAGAATAGAATAGCTTTCTTTGGTTTGTGAAACTATTATCCAGTTCCTGAATTATCTATGTCATTATTCAAAGAACCATTCAATTAAATAGGTATGTAACATTTATTTATTTATCAATCAATGATTTCACAGAAAATATAGGCATTGTCAATATAAGTATATAAACAAGAATAAAATCTACATTGTTTAGATACAATTTTCCTAGGTTTAAGGTATAATTCTCAGTTCAGGTAGTTCCAAGGTCAGCTTCAACTCTGGTGACATGAAACAAAGGAAAAAAATGTTTACTCATGCAATATTCTAAATATTCATTCACAGAATAGAACCCAGATTTCTCTGAAATTAATTCCAAAGCACTAGTTAGAAGTCTTGACTGATTGACTTATTTCCTGTCATTGCTTAGTGGAACATAGGGCTTGAGTGAACCAGGCGCGGGTCCTCAGGGTAGGCAGGGTAGGCACTGCCTACCCTATCGTAATACATCAACAAATAATGTTTAACTATGATTCTGCATTTTATCATTTGAACCGTCATTTTCCCCTAAATTGCAGTTCAAGAAAAGTTTTCTCGGTTATAATGACCAGCGCATGGTTAAATCCTTTAATCTCAATTCCGATTTATCAAAACTGCGCTGCGTGTTTGAAACGCGCGGCAGAAATGATACGCATGGAACCTGGGTAGTGGAGAGCCAGCTAGCTTAACCTCTGCCTGCCCGGCCCCATTTCCTCAGTACGAGGCCCTTGAACAGGTATAAGGAAACATTCCGTCTGTATATGCACTCCGAGCATGCGTAGACGCGTCTGCCAGCAGTCCGAACACTTGCTTGCCCAAATCCGAATTTATGCGACATTTTCCGAACAGCCATACTCCACGAACGAAGATCTCAGAGGTCTGAATCTGTTGTTATCTCTGTGTAATACCAGTATGACCGACTTAATTAGTGAACTATTACAAATTTCGCTTTCGTGGCGCACTGACAATGAAAAGAGGAGTGTTTTAGCTATTTAACACAAAGCTGCAGTCAGACAATTTTTCAATTTCTTAATCCATTTTAGTCATGGGCGTCGCGAAACGGGGGCAAGGGGGGCCACGGCACCCCCTTGGAAGTTGGTGAACTTAATCTGCAGACAGTTACTGACTTTTAAACTATTATTTTAATTTTGATGTAAAGAACAATTTTTGTTTAGCACAAATTAATACGGTTATCTGCAACAAATACTATAAATTTTGACAGCAAAATAATGATTTAATATTATATGATTGCAAATTTCCAACATGTGCCCCCCCCACCTGGAAAAAAGTCTGCCGACACTCGTGATTTTAGTTTTGGCGGTAATTCGTCCGTAAGTCACACTCATTCACTCTGCTCTTATTAAACAACCAAACAATATATTGTTTGCGTTATCCGCAATGACTTTGCCCCCTATATTTCGGATAAACGGGGTTTATTATTATTATTATTATTATTATTATTATTATTATTATTATTATTATTATTATTATTATTATTATTATTATTATTATTATTATTGTTGTTGTTGTTGTTGTTATTGTTGTTGTTGTTGTTTGTTGTTACTGTTACACTTTGCCTACCTTAAAATTTTGACTGCGAGCCGCCACTGGAGTGAACTCCCTCCAGCGTACCTTATTTCCAACCAGCCATTTTACTCAACTTTTCCCACATGTCTTTTCTTCTGTTGATCACTTCCATGTTTTCCTGGCCTGTCCTCTTCCTACTCTTTGAAGATTTCAATTGAGTGCCTTCTTCTTGATAGTTCTGTCTGGCTTTCTCAGCATATGATCTATCCTATTCCACTTCCTATGTTTAATTACTGGTTAGAAGTAGGAACTCAAAATTTCTGGTAATTTTCCTGACAATTCTAAATAAGTTGAAGGAACTTTCCATTGCCATGGTGGGATTTCATTTATAACTAGAACTTTCCTAATATTTAATACTTTCTCTACTACATACAGTAAAGTAGAAGAAGTATTGTATTCCACCCAAAAATTCAATGTCAATATTTCACCACAAATATGTTTTGGGGCCCCCTGAATCCGAAAAAAGCATTTTTAGAAAAAGGTGTGTGTGTGTGTCAGTCTGTGTGTCTGTCAATCTGTGGACAGCACAACTCAAAAACAAAAAGTCAGTTAAAAACCAAAGTTGGTGTTTAAGTTTAATGTCTTTCAAGGATGCAACACAAAGATTTTGAAGAAAATTGCTTCATCCTAAACTACCCTTTACATGGAAAATTTTTCGAAAATTTTGATTTTCTTCAAAATGGCTCTAAAGATTTTGATTAAAATGCCACATTTTTAAGATGTTTGTATGACAAATGAAATGAATATTTTGAATTTCCTGGCTATAGCCTATGTAGTCCTGTGTACTCTGGATGACTTTTGAATAACTCGTAAACTGTAAGAGATAGACAAAATCTTATTGTACAAAAAATGTAGATCTCACTAAAACACACAATTTTTTTAAATAAATTTTTTGTAGAGCAAACCATTTTGGAGCTATTCTATGTTATTTGTGTCAGTTTTGGAAAACTAATTTTCATCAAGTGCAACGTCATTTTTCATTGTTTTATGTTAGCCATGCAAAGAGAACGGAATCTCAAAGCTTTAAAAGATTTGACTATCGCTCAAAGCCTACTGTATTCCCATATTCCCATTATATCTACAAGGAAATAAGCAATAGGAAAATTTTTGCAAATGTTTATCTCAACTAACACGAAGATATAGGAATAGTAGTTTGTAAGAATGGTTAGTATAAGAGTAGAGAAAGTCGTGTGAATGTAACACAGCAGATTTTTATTATTTATTGTAAGAGAAGTATCATGTTATTGTAATCTGTATAATTTTAACATAGCCCTTGATTTTCCCAAACATTATAGGCATACCAAATTTGCAATATTTAGACAGATATTTTATTCAAACTCATTTTTGCACATAATTGGCATTACAGACAGTTCAATTTCATTGCTCTAGTGGGAGAAGTTTTAGGAACACCTGGGCATAATCTTATTCCTCGGTTTTGAACTAGAGAGAGTTTTTTTGAAAAATGTGTTTTAGCAGTGCCTCCCCATATTTCACAGCCACACAGTTTTGATCTAATGAAAGCAATATAAAATGGGCACAATGTATGAATACAGATCTCCATTTTTTTTTATTGGCAGTGATCATGAATAAATTTAATCTGCTCATACATGTGAGACAGTACATTTCAGCGTGAGTTTTCCAGATTAACTTATTATCCAATATGTGTGTGTATGTGAGTGTGCATGCACATTCGTGCATGTGTATGTGTGTATCTAATGCACAAGAATTAACAAAGTTATTTTTTTAGCCTTCCCGTATTTAGAAGTGATATCTTGATGATTTTGAAGAGCTATCAAATGTAATGCCTAAATTTTTTATGGCATTTTTACTGAATCTGTTGATCATTTAAGAAAATATTTTGTTTGAAATTTTTAAGATTATATCTTCTAATGAAAACAGGATGCTCTATTTTAGAGTAAGAATTTGTTAGATTCAGCTTTTGTGACCAATTGTTGCCCGCCTCGGTAGCGTGATGGTTAGCGTGTCTGCCTCATATTCAAGAGGTCACAAATTCAAATCTTGCTTATGGTAAGGTTTTTTTCTGAGGTTTTCCCTTATCTGAGAAGACGAACATCAGGTTACTTAAAGCTCCATGAACCTCGGGCTCATTTGAGCGTCATTTCACCCATTTCATTCATTCACCGTCCGATATTACATTATGTTGGAGGACATGAACCAAAAAAAAAAAAAAAGTGACCAATTGTTGGTTTTAGTGATTGCTAACTGCACTGGACTCGTTGCTACCTGTGGCCCAAATTCTACCATCTGTGTGTCTGCAGGGTTCTTTGTTTAAAGCCTAATGGGGCACACAGCGTTTCATCTCTCCTGCGACCTTGCTGGATTCCCCCAAACAAGAACTATTCCATGTAACACTATACTCATTGAGTGATGAGTTGATTTGCATAATTGGCCAAAGCAAATCAGCATAACAGTTTGGCGATAATCGGAGAGGGAAATATGTTGTTGTTAGCTAATGCTGGATTACTGACAATGAAGTCATTTATCCTCTTGCTCTCCAATATTTTTCACTGATGATATTGAAGAGAGCAATAGCAGTAATAGTAACCGCTTTTTAGAGAGCACCGTATTTTTATGTTTTGGCGGTCACATCGCTCTCTCACAACCCCCAGAATGTCTGGAGGACCACACCTGTCGTTGGTTTACGGGTCTCACCGACCTGACCGGGAGAATTATCAAAATAAATTCACCGACCATATCCTCTGATCACCAATCAGAGGACGTATTACATGCCATGACAGGTCAGTATGTTAGGGGTTAAGATTTTATAGAGAAATGGAGAGGTTGGAAAAATAAAGACTCCCTAGCCCTCGGGAACCCTAATAGCATCGGTGTCGGAAGAGAACAAGAGATGACCAAGGTAAGGTCAGATAGAAAAGTTACAGTGAGGAGCAAAACACCAGTAAGTGGAAGTAATGTTCTGCTCAGCTTGGGTACCTTGCGGTCGCTATTCACATATCCCCTAGACGGAGACCCCTGAGTCAACAGTGTGAATGTACTATGTTGCATTTCTATTTCAAACATACACAACATAGTATGACTATGAAAAGCGGGGATAAAATATTTTTTTTTTTGTTGTGTAAAATCGCACTCCTTGGTGCGAAAATGGTTTATAGAAGAGTGAGTAGAGAAAGAGATGTAAATGTGTGAACTAAAAGTGAGTAGAGAACACAGTGTGAATGTAATATGTAACATTTCCATTTTAAGCATACAGAAAATTGTATTATTTGTAGTATTTTAAAAGAGGGGATAAAATGATTTTTTGTGTAAAATCACATTTTTTATGGAAAATTGTCTATCAAAGAGTGAACATATTGTAAAAGTCAGCAATTCAGATTTATGATACATCTATGCACTTCCCAAAATTAATCAATGGAAAATGAAATAGGACCTATTATTATTACTATTATTATTACTATTACAATTATTACTATTACAATTATTACTATTACAATTATTATTACAATTATTATTACAATTAGGAGAGGGAAATATGGTGAGGGTAGATTGAGTTGAGAGACCATATGACTGTGATGGTGGTCGGGGGCTAGAATCATAATCAAAACAATAAAATCTTCTTCCTTATGCAATTGTCAACATTTCAGGGGTTGCATTCCAAGATTCTACTGGACCAGTTTGTTTTAGCAAAATGACAACTGGCTGTTAAAAATAAGAAATCCTTAATAAATAACTTTTATTTTAACAATATAGTCTTCTTAGTTCACAAACCCAAATAACTTGAAACACATGTAAATTTTTATTTTGCAAATATTTTGATGTTTGTAATGACAATGAAACTATAAACTATACTTCAGAAATAAAATTCCTTGGAATAACCATAGATGAAGTACTTAGTTGGAAATCACACATCCAGAAGATTGCAACTAAACTCAATAAGGCTTACTATGCAATTTATGTTTGAAAAAATATTTGTAGCATAAAACATTAAAAATTGTGTATTTCTCATATTTATAATGCATACTTACTTATGGCATTCCTGTACGGGGGTCTACTGCTGACTTTGACTCTCTTTTCATATTACAAAATAAAATAATTTGATGTATGTTAAATTTAAATAGTGCCACATCTTGCAGACCATATCTTAAAGAACTTCATATCTTCACTTTACTCTGCCTCTATATTCAAGAAACAGTATGCTTTACAAATAACAATATTCACTGTTTCAGTATTAATGTTTCCATACTCAATCATACTGTTAGGAATTGTAATAAAATAATCTAAATAATGTCAGAACATCTAAGTAGGTAAATTCCATATTTGAGGTTATTTTGAGTCACTTATTTACACTTACCTTCACTACTAAATTGCTTTTTTTAAAGCGTAAACGTTTTCAGGACCATTCGATCCCATCATCAGCGGTTGGGTAACTGACGTTATCCTCTTGTTCCTTTTCTCTGCTGTCTCTATTCTGCTGCCATCTGGTGTTAGGGGTGCAGAGCTTTAACACTTCATTCAATGCTGGTATTTCGAAATTAATAACTTTATTACTGTTCTTGATGATGTATATTTTTTCCCAAATATTCAGTTCTTTTGGTGAATTAATAGATTTTAACAGTTTTATATTAAGGCCGATGTGGTTTTCAGTCCAAAAATGATGTGCCACAGCAGACTTTTCAATTTGTTATAATTTTATGTTTCTTTGGTGTTCCTTAAGTCTTATATCCAAATTTCTCTTTGTTTTCCCTATGTAGCTTTTGTCACAACTATTACAGTTGATCTGGTAAATCCCCGATTTTTTATTGTATGGGATGGTATTGTTTAGTGGCTTATTAAGCAAATTTTTTAAACTGTATTGGTTTTGCGGTGCTAGTTTTATGTTTAGTTTGTTGAAGATTTTTTCAAATTTCTTGAAGGCCCAGGGATGGTACGTGAATTTCCTAAATTTCCAGTTGTTTGTGAGTGGTGTTAATGTAGTGGTTTGCGAAATTATCTTGAGCTTTTCTGCATTTTTTGACATGTTTCTAACTGTGGCTGGGTTGAATCCATTTAATATTGCAATTTCTTCTATGTGTTGTTGTTCTTCCAGAAATTCCTCTTTACTTAACGGGACATATAAACGATGTATCAAGCTTCAAAATGCTGCCAGTTGGTGTGAAATTGGGTTGCAATTGTTTTTCTTGACGTAATTGTCTACATGTGTGAGTTTTCTATGTATACCAAATTTCATACCATCTATATTTCTAGTAATTTTGAGGTCCAGGAAAGGTAATGTGTTGTTGTCTTCTATTTCAATTGTAAATTTTATATGGCTTCCTGTATTCCATATTGCATAAAGGAATAAATATGTATAACTTAATAACTAATAAAATAAATCAAAATAACATGAACAAATTTAGATTGATCTATGTTTTTATAACCTGATGGAATTCTATGATTACTTTGATCATACTCTGTGATTACATGTAGATACTATACTATCTCCTCCAAACACCTCACATTCAAAAGGTACCAAGCTGAAATTTGAGCATAATTTCACTAATTTCATTCATTCATTCATTCATTGTGTAATATGACCTACTTGGTTAAAGGGCATTACGCTATATAAAAACTCTTGTAATTGAAACTGGCAACTAGATTCCTGGATTATATTTTCTTATACCTTATGATTGTCCTTGTGGTCTGCAATGGTCTCTCAAATATAAAACAGATGTTTGCTGTTTGGGCTAAAGGCAGTGATGAGAGTGTGAGACCATATTGGCAGCTAGGCAGTTAGATTCATCCTCCAGAATGAAGCATCTAAGTCAAGTAAATTTTAAAATCAGGTTTACATCACACACAAGATATTGAAAAACTGCCTCCATAGTGTGGTGATATTGCACCTGCTTCTAGTATTTAGGACCCGGATTCGATCCCCAGTACTGGCGTGGTGATTGTCCCCGCTGGAAGGTCTGGTCTGGAATGCACTCAGCCTCATGATGCCAACTGGGATTCCATATTTGGGTCACCAGGAAACACAATGGAGATATATCTAGATCCCATGAAATCCTTGATGGGCTTGACAAGATCAAGGATCACTGATGGGAGCGTAATATTCCAGCATAGGCAGGCATCAACACTTGGGTGACATGAAGTGGACCCACCCCATCGACAAGGTAAAAAATGTGTGGAAACAGTGACAAGGCATCTGGTTATTGATAGATGTGGCGATGACTAAGAAGAATAGGAAAAATGTACAAAGATTTGCTCTTAATAATTGAATAGATCTGTGACTAAATTAAGTCAGAAGGATGTCATACGTGTGCATAACAAGTCAAAAGGCTATGCGATATATGAAAAGACTGTGAGAGATTTGCTAATCTCAGCACATCAAAAAGACATGTATATTGGCCTATCGCATCCATTGATTTTACCCTCTACATGTAATGCTTTTAGGCAAACCAGGTCATTGCAGATTTCTGTGCATTTATCATACATGCATGCATTCGGTTGTCTTCTGCTTTCATTTGCATTCATACCTCACGAAACTTAACCTAAGATGTCTTCCTAATCTATGCCTGTTAGCCACATGTTGATTATTGCTAAATTGTTTAATAATTGTATTATGTATTTTTATTAGTATTCTAGATGCTGTTGCTGAGTGCACAGTTCTCTATTTGTGCTGAATTGTGAATACTATATTTCACATAAATATTGCTGTTGCAGAACATGAAATAGGACAATGGAAGTAGGATAAGATGTATGTAGTTTGGCTGAAACAATCACCGTTTTGTTTAGCTAATTTGAAGAAAAGCTTCTCATTGTAGAGTTACTTTTATTTTAAGTAACAAACGTTAATGTGTTCCACTTGAAATGAATGGAATTATGGCCTTTGAGAGATTTGCTTTGGCATTCAGTAAATCATGCAATGATTGAACAAGAATGTCACACCTCACTACTGAACTGAGTCAAATGAAGAAAATCAATTTAATGTTTACCTTCTTTGGGCCCAAATGACCTTGTTGTTGACAGGCCCTTAAACCCACTCACTCACTGTTTACTCTCTTGCCAGGTTCGCTTCATATGGATAAGAAACAGAGTCTATACTGACTGAAACACAGTTTAAAGATATTATATTGATACAGAAATGAGCTTTATAAAAAAATCTGATGTGTTGCACTCACATAACTTTCTCTACTCTTGTACTAACCATTCTTACAAACTCTTATTCCTATATGTTAACTATGTTAAGTAGATTTTTCTTATTCCTATATCTTCTTTGTGTTACTTGAGATAAACATATACAGAAATTATCTTATTGCTTATTTCCTTGTAGGTACAAGGGGAATATTAGAATACAGTAGGCTTTGAGCGATAGTTTAATCTTTTAAAACTTAGAGATCCCGTTCTCTTTGCATGCTTAACATATAAAAAAATGAACAATGATGTTTCATTTCACTGTTTCAACATAAATTGTGTGTTTTAGCGAGACCTAGAATTTTTGTACAGTAAGATTTTGTCTATCTCTTACGGTTTTCAAGTTATTCAAAAGTCATCCAGGGTAAACAGGACTACATGGGCTATAGCCAGAAAATTCAAAATGTACATTTAATTTGCCATAAAAATATCTTAAACATATGTCATTTTAATCAAAACCGTTAGCCATTTTTCAGAAAATAAAAATTTTCCATTTAAAGAGTAGTTTAGGGTGTGACTATTTTCTTTAAAATCTTCGTGTCACATCCTTGAAAGACATTAAACATTAAACATTTTAACCAACTTTTCGTTTTTGAGTTATGCTGTCCACAGACAGACAGACAGACTGACACACAGACACACACAGACCTTTTTCTGAAAATGCTCTTTTTTTTTAATTCAGGGGGCCTCAAAACATATATTCCTGGTGAAGTCTCGATATCAAATTTTTGGGTGGAATACAGTACTTCCTCTACTTGCCAGTAGAGAAAGTAAAAAGTTTGCAGAGGAGAGATAAATGGTGTCAAGTGAATTTAACAATGGAAATTCCTTTTTACTACATATTGTAAGTAGGGAAGTATTGTATTTGGCCCAAAATTTCAATGACAAGATTTCACCAGAAATATGTTTTGAGTCCCCCTGAATAAAAGAAAAGCATTTTTAGAGAAAGGCCCGTCTGTGTGCCTGTCAGTCTGTGGACAGCATAACTCAAAATCGAAAAGTCAATTAAAACCAAAGTTGGTATTTATGTTTAATATCTTTCAAGGATGTGACATAAAGATTTTGAAGAAAATTCCTATACTCTAAACTATCCTTTATATGAAACATTTTTAAAAAATTTTGATTTTCTCAAAAATAGCTCTAACAATTTTGATTCAAATGCCATATGTTTATTATATTTTTATGCCAAATGAAATATACCAAAAGCAACCATTCATAAAGTCCTCCAAAACTGGCTACAACTTTGGAACTATAAATTGCAACTTATGTAAACTTTGCAACCTTTGGCGTGCTGCATTTGCTGCTTCCATGCTGAACCAGACGAATACCTGCAGAGGGTGATGCTTTCTGATGGAGTCACTTTCTTTATGTCTGGACATGTTAACCGCCATAATGCTCGTGTACAGGATTCTGAACATTCCCACAACCATGAGCATCGCAAAGGGGGGAAAGAGGAGTCGCAGCCCCCCCTTGAAAGTTGGTGAACTTGTTGTGCAATCAATTACTGACTATTAAACTATTATTTTAATTTTGATGTCAAGAGCAACTTTTATTTAGCAAAAATTAATACGGTTATGTGCAACAAATATAAATTTTGACAATAAAATAATGAATTAATATTATCTGATTGGAAGCTTCCAACACATGCCCCCCTTCCCCCTTTTAAAAGGTCTGCTGACGCTCATGCCCACAACCTTTGAACATGTTTGTGGTTGCCCAAAAGTCAACATTTGGTGTGCTCTTATGTATGGTAGTAATATGATAGATAGTAATTGATCCATTTTTCTTTGTGAACAAGACAGTTACAGGGGCAGTTTACAATGACCTACTTCATGAGTATCTATTCCCTCAGTTGTTGGAATTGCAGCCAACCATAATGTTCCAACAAGATGGAGCACCTCCTCATTGGTCTGCAGATTTTAAGGATCTTTTTGAATAGATATTTCCTTGGAAGATGGATTGGCCGTGATGGACCAAACTTCTGGCCACTGCACTCCCCTGATATCACCCCTTTGGATATTTTCCTTTGGTGGCACATCAAGGATTGTGTTTTTGAAACCCCTGTTCCAAATATTTATACATTTCGTAAATAGATTATTGTGGTTGTGGAAAAAGTGGATGTTGCTATACTGCAACTTGTATGGATGGAGGTGAAATATTAACTCAACATTCTGAGGGCAAATACAAACAAAACTGTATGTCTGAGAGGTAGAACTGGAACTTAAAAATTCAATGCCACAACTGGGATTTGAACCACAGACCTTCTGCTTACCGGGCGGCTGCTCTAACTACTGAGCTATTGTGACAAACTACCAGAATGGCATTAAATTCTCTGGCAGTTTGTCACAATAGCTCAGTAGTTAGAGCAGCCGCCCGGTAAGCGGAAGGTCTGTGGTTCAAATCCCATTTGTGGCATTGAATTTTTAAGTTCCAGTTCTACCTCTCAAACTTTGCCCACACACGACTTGTGTGTTTAAAAAAACACCAACAGTAAGTTTGTTGGCATAAATAAATAATAAAACTGTATGTCTCTATCTCAAATAGTTTATGAGCTGTTTCATTGTTTTGGTAGCAGGACTTTGTGGACACTTGTATTTTTTATTTTTGGGTAATACTGCTCACAGACAAATGCAAGGAATTTCATCTAAAAATCTGATGTGTTGCACTCACATGACTTTCTCTACTCTTGTACTAACCATTCTTACAAACTCTTATTCCTATATCTTCTTCGTGTTAGTTAAACATTTGTACAAATTATCTTATTGCTTATTTCCTTGTAGGTGCAAGGGGAATATTGGAATACAGTAGGCTTTGTGCGATAGTCAAATCTTTTAAAGCTCTGAGATTCCGTTCTCTTTGTACACGTAACATATAAAAAAATGAACAACGATGACCCATTTCACGAAAGTTCCAAGTTTTCCGAAACTCACACACATAACAAAGTATATCTCCGAAATGGTTCACCCTACAAGAAAATTTATTGAGACATAAATTGTGTATTTTAGCAAGATCTACATTTTTTGTATAGTATAATTTGGTCTATCTCTAACGGTTTACCAGTTATGCAAAAGTCGTCCAGAGTAAATACGACTACAGGGGCTATAGCCAGAAAATTCAAGATATACATTTCATTTGTCATAAAAATATCTCAAACATATGACATTTTAATCAAAATCGTTAGAGCCATTTTCAAGAAAATCAAAATTTTCCATGTAAAGGGTAGTTTAGGGTGGGGCTATTTTCTTCAAAATCTTCGTGTCACACCCTTGAACGACATTAAACTTAAATACCAACTTTGGTTTTTAACCGACTTTTCGTTTTTGAGCTATGCTGTCCACAGACTGACAGACACACAGACACACACACGGACCTTTTTCTAAAAATGCTTTTTTTGGATTCAGGGGGCCTCAAAACATGTATTTCCGGTGAAATCTCGACTTCGAATTTTTGGGTGGAATACAATACTTCCCCTACTTACCAGTAGAGAAAGTAAAAATGCACTTGCATCTTTGTCTCATTATTTACCGTTATACAAAGCCATGGCCATTTAATTCTCTCCTTTAGGCCACAGTGCAAGGCATGGGCGTCGGCAGACTTTTTCAGGGGGGGGGGGGGTGCATGCTGGATGTTTGCAATCGTACAATATTAATTCATTATTCTGTTGTCAAAGGTTAGTATTTGTTGTGGATAACTGTATTACTTTGTGCTGAATAAACATTTATTTTTTTACACCATAATAAAAGCAATAGTTTAATAGTTAGTAATCTACTGCACATTAAATCCATTAACTTCCAGGGGGGCTGCGACCCCCCCCCCCCCTTATTTCGCTTTCCTTCGTGTCGCACATGGTACAAGGATGCGTTGCCTAAAGCAACCATAGAAATGGACATGGCTTCGATCAACTTTTCTTTTGGTTGTGTTTAACACCCGCTTTTACTACTATGGCACCGCAGGCCGTGATACTGATGATACATGGAATGAAGATGGAGCACCGGTGGAATGAGATGTCGGTCTGGGTGGCTCAATTGGTTAGACGCTGGCCTACTGATCCCAAGGTCGCGGGTTCAAACCCGGCCCAGCTCCATGTCAGTAGATTTACTGGCATGTAAAAGAACTCCTGCAGGACGAAATTCCGGCACACCGGCGATGCTGATGTGACCCTGGCAATTGACAGCGTCGTTAAGCAACAAAATAATAAGGTGGAATGAGATGGCGGGGGAAACCGGAGAACCCGGAGGAAACCCGCCCCAGCGCCACTTCGCCCACCAGGAAGTCCACATGCGGTTGCCTGGGATCGAACTCGGGCCACTTTGAGCTTTTATCAACGGTAAATAATGAGACATAGATGCGAATGCAGTGAAATTTTCTGTGGTGTTCTTTGTACATATGTACGTGGTGAAGGAAGTAAAAATGCATCTAAATTTGGTGTATTTATGTATTTCTCGTCCTCCTTTGGAATACTTGGAAAGTATGATATAATAGTGAATTTCAAGAGAAGGTGGAGACAGCCAGGGTGCAGATTTGATTTCATAGGAGACCATACAGTTATAAGATCTGTGCATATAATGTACCATTATGATTAAGGCCTTCTAGCAATGAATATAGCCAACCTTGATCATGAAGATGCAAAACTAACATTCCGATCTAATTAAATGACCATTTACCTAACGTTAAAAATAAGCACCGAACATTCACTAGGTACACGTTTTGTTTAACTTGTCAGAACTGCCTAAAACTGTATTTTTTTAAATCATTAAATAAATAAATTTGCAAAGTTGTTTGTTGTTTGGTCGTCATAGTAACCTGTGTATTACGTATTACCTGTGTATACGTAGCTTTATAACCTGTGTATTGTTGCATTTTGAATTTAGTTTCGTTTAGTGTGCATGTTAACTTTGAGAATCGTTCTAGTTCGTTAATACTTGTGTTAATATGTTTAGTTTCATTGCGCATCCACAGAATGAAGCTCTTTAATTGCTGTTCCAATTAGATTTTAAGTTTTAACTTTTGTGAATAATACGTGGAAATAATTTCCACGAATATAAGTGCCTATTATATATAGGCTTGGTTTTAATTGTTACACCAGCGGTAGGTATATCAGCTAATGAACAAGAATGATTATGTGTTATACGTAAATTAATAATGCATTTTCTGTGCAAAATAACTTTGAGTGTTATCTAAGCTCACAAAGCATTGCTTCTAGTTTTATATAGTAGCTGAAACGCAAAAGCATTGTTAACGAATTTTTATGAATGCATTGTTAATCATGAGGGAGCTTGTAACAGATGTGCATTAAACCATTTATTACGTTAATGCGGTGAAGGGAAATAAAAGCACAGTTCGGTATTCTAATATCCTTTTAGTCAAAATCGTTCGATCTATTTTCTTCCGCATTTTGTTTTTTTCTTGCCGCGTCTCTTTTTAGACTAGTCCGCGTCCGCCATCTTTCACGAGCTCGACTCTGCCAGATAGAGCAGACGAGTTTCGTGAATTTTTGCAAGGAATTGTGTTTGACTGTGGTGCTGTTAAGGCAGATATTTGTTGCTAATGGTAAGCCAATAGGACATTCTATTCATATCGTGTTTCGGTGAAGCTTAGCCTTTGAAGCTTATGTGTAGCAGTTAAATCATTCTATGGTTTTTAATTGATCATGCCTGAAACCTGCAGAAATGCAAAGCTTTGTGATGGGAGCTGATCGTCTGCTTTTGTTATGTTTTCGTTTGTTGGACTCTTGTTTACATCTCATCTAGTTCTGTCAGATAATAACATACGCTGTGTTAAATAGAATATCTTATATTTTGGAATTAATGTATGCTATTTAGTGTTATGGCATGCTAACCATGCAATTTTATTAAAAAGCGCTGTGCCATGACAGATTCGCTTGCAGTAAACGACTTCAACCTGGTATGTATATGCTGTAACCTGTTACAGCGTTTTGTCTATTACTGTTGCCTAGCAGCTAGCTAATCAATATTTTTCCAATTTCAAACTAATTGTAAATATGTTTTACAAGTCTTTTAAATTGTTGGTTATTGATTAGAAGGAACCCAGAACCGATTGACTATGATTTAACCGTTTTTATACAATTCTTGTGCTAAGCTAAATATGCCAAGTTGACACTGGTGTTACATTGGTATGACACCAACTTTTAGGTCAATGTTGGTTGTCTTTTAAATTTTAGTAATTCAGCAAATATTCCATCCTGCCTTAAGTGGGTTGAGGTTGTGTGATTTTGCTTGCTCAAATGCTTACTCTTTGTTAGGTGTGTGCTAGTTATTGGGTCTTTGGAAAATAGCATGATATATTTTAGAGAACTTGTCAACAACTTTGCACTGAATTCTGTTTACTGTAGGGAAAGTAAGGAAACAATTTGGTTTAGATTGTGTATTTGCTAAAATCAATTTTGCTTTGAAGTTATTTCCCTCACTGTAGACATTGTAACCTAACATGAGCTAAATTTTGATAAAACAGGACTCTTGTCATCCTGTTCGTATACATACACTAACCTAAGTGTGATTTTTAGATATTTATTGGCTTGAAGGAATACATACATATTTGAAGCATTATCAAGAAAACATGTACAAAAACATACAGATAGCCTAACACAAGCTGTTGATAGTGATCTATCTGGGCCCCGACTGAATTAACTGCATTTATCCCCTCCATTTGTACCAATTCAGTTAACACACCACTGCTTCCAAATAGACCATGTTACTCCACTGCTACTACTACCTGTCAGACAACATGATTACCGTCAATATTTCCCTACCCAATGTGTCGCCGGAGTGAAATACAAAGGTGCAAAGAGGGGGTGGGGGGGGGGCACATGTGTACAGAGAATATGTTGCAACAATAATGTGATTAAATTTTCATTATTTAACTGTTCTCACATTTAATATCCATAGATGTACTATTTATCTATTTTAAAGGATTGAGACCAAAATGATCATTTGCATGTAAAATGAATGCATGTTAATTTATGTTTATTTTAAGAAACAAATTCACAACAATGTGCATCAAAGAAGTGATAAATTTGACTTTACACATTTAGTATCCATAGATTTATTATTTATTTTAAAGGATTGGGACTAGAGAAAGGAACATTTACATGTGAAACGAATACATGTTAATTTTTTTAATGTTCCATTTCTGTGCCGCCTTTAACTTTTAAGGTCATATCAGTAGCTCTTTACATTTGGAATAACTGCTCATACCATATGTGGCCCCCTGGGATCGAACCTGGGACACCTAAGTAGTAGGTGAGTGCTCTAACCACTCAGCCACGGTGCCACCTGTATAAAAATCTTAGTCACATAAAATCATATTATTTCTTAACAAAGTATTGATCCACAGTCTTGTTTTAAATACGTGCAGCATTTGAACAAAGTTTGAATTACACTCCCAAACCCTTTGATAAGATGCAAAAACAATCCGGATGAAACACACACAATAAACTTAATGACATGTAATGTTTATAAACAGTAGGAAAACTGAGGAGATTGAGGGAGTTGTTGGGATCAGGGTCAACACTTTCTTCTAGCGCTATTTATAGCTGGTGAGATAAACCGTGTCAGCACCGTGTGACATACTACTAAACCTTTCTTAAACTCAACAGGTAGCATTTTACAGTACAGTATAGCACATATTACCATAATTTATTGTACAATTTATGCAGAAACCAAACATTGAATCTAACTAAAAAGTGAATATTTGGTGTACTTTAACTTACGTTCTTGCTATCATAGTTAAATTTATTATCTAATGTGAATATTAAGTTTAAAATCTGATCTGGATAAACAAGATTTTACTGTACATTTTAGTACCTTTCTTTTTTTTAAAGATTGGGACAAATTTTGGTGATGTATATGTTGCGCAGGATAAAATATTGGTAGGAGCAGTCATGTAGTCTAACAGGAAGTAGAAGCAGTGGTGGGGGAACTGACTTGGTTGGAGGGGCAGTGGCACATGAGGTTAACTTGTCGGGGCCCAGTTAGATCACTATTACCCATGGCCTAAATTTTGGTAACATAAAACCCTGTCATTCTGTTCATATATACACACTAACCTAGGTGTTGTAGCATAACACGGGCTAAATTTCAATAACCCAGTACAGTTTGTCTAAATGTGACACTATATGTGCATGTAGAAGTGATGAGAATGTTGGGGGAGCAAGAGACTAGAAGGTTATCAGAACTTGGCAGTCACATATACAACACATGAACTTATCACTCTCAAGACCCCCACTTCTCTTTTATGCAAGTCGACCGCCAGTGCTATTACGCATCTTTGCTTCGGGAGTGGGGAAATGTCAAGATGTTTTACAGAAACTGTACCCTGTCCAGTTGGCGAGAAATAACCTGGCACTTGACAGCTAGCTGATTCACTTACCTGCGAACGAGGCTAGCACTGTCTCATCCAATCGTGTTATAAACACATCGGGCAACGATTAACACATCGTTTGCAGGTAAGTGAATCAGCTAGCTGTCAAGTGCCAGGTTATTTCTCGCTGACTGTAGGTGTTGTAGCCTAAGAGCCAAATTTTAATAACTCAGGACCCTGTCATCCCATTTATATACACACTAACCTAGCTGTTCTAGGCTACTTTGCCTCTGTGAAAAGAGGCAAAGGAGAAAATTTGACTCAAGTGTAATAGCTTTACCAAAACAATGAAGAAAAGTCGCACATTAGTATAAATATTTAGTTTTTCGTTTGCTTGGTTAGGAAAAAATTGCAAAATTTATTTGCTGGATTTCTGTAACCTGAATTTAAAAGTTTGATTCCTGTTTCCCTATGTGTGTTTTGCTTGTACATAAACCGTTGCTGTGATTTATGATATGAATATACTTGGTGTAATGGAATTGAATTGTGCATGCTGCAATTGAGCCAAATGCATGAAATCAAAAAGAATGTGTCATGCATTATAAAGTATGTGCAGTGATACGTGATGGGAAAATACAAGGTTTACTATAATCAAGCAGTAATTTCCTTGTCACTTTACTGAAATAGACAAATGGAAGGAAGTGACTGCTGGCAACATGTTTGACATAAGATGCTAGTGTGCAGCACTTGAAGGTTATAGTAGATACCCCAGAATTCTTTAAATGAGTAAGATAATGGAGGCTTTTGAGAAATGAGGGTATTGCCAAGCTGATGGGTTCTAGTGGCCAGAGATGTTCAGATTTTACTTCAAACTTATTTGGTCCCAGCTACTACCAGGAGAGCAAAAAACTTCTGAACGGGCTGCACTGAGTTTTGCCTGTCTGCTTTCTTGGCACTCGTTGCCATCTGCCGCTATCATATAAAGGTGATGATGAAACCATACAACATTTTTAAAACTACTTTTAAAGGCTTTATTTACCAACTTTATGAAAGGAGATGCTGAAACTGGTTACTGTTGTCCATACATTTTTGGCACTTCTTTAGGAAACTATCCATCACTCGCCCTAGTTCACATTTGGAAATGCTGGCAATTGTGTGGCAGATATGTTGTTCTAATTCTTCAGGGTGTGTGCGTTTGTCTTGTGTATTTTAGGTTTTAAGTTACCCCAGGGATAGAAATCATAGGGGGTTAGGCCAGAGAACCACAAATCTCTGCTAATAATTCTGTCCTGAAAGACACTTTCAATTGTTCTCATCAAAAGATTCTCTGTGTGACCTGTTACAGAGTCTTATTGAAAAAATCTGATCTTCCACTCACATGACTTTCTCTACTCTTGTACTAACCATTCTAACAAACTCTTATTCCTATATCTCCATGTTAGTTAAGATAAACATTCATACAAATTATCTTATTACTTATGTCCTAGTAGGTGCAAGGGAGATATTAGAATACAGAAGGCTTTGTGCGACAAATCTTTTTGATCTTTGAGATTCCGTTCTCTTTGCACGATTAACATATAAAAAAATGAACAACATTGTTGCATTTCACTAAAGTTCTAAGTTTTCTGAAACTCACACACATAAGGAATATCTCCAAAATGGTTCACCCTACAAGAAAATTTATTGAGACATAAATTGTATATTTTACCAAGATCTACATTTTTTGTACAGTATGATTTGGTCTATCTCTAATGGTTTACCAGTTATGCAAAAGTCGTCCAGAGTAAATACGACTACAGGGGCTATAGCCAGAAAATTCAAGATATACATTTCATTTGTCATAAAAATATCTCAAACATATGGCATTTTAATCAAAATCGTTAGAGCCATTTTCAAAAAAAATCAAAATTTTCGAAAAATTGTCCATGTAAAGGGTAGTTTAGGGTGGGGCTATTTTCTTCAAAATCTTCGTGTCACACCCTTGAACGACATTAAACTTAAATACCAACTTTGGTTTTTAACCGACTTTTCGTTTTTGAGTTATGCTGTCCACAGACTGACACATAGACACATACACAGACCTTTTTCTAAAAATGCTTTTTTTGGATTCAGGGAGCCTCAAAACATATATTTCCGGTGAAATCTCGACTTCGAATTTTTGGGTGGAATACAATACTTCCCCTACTTACCAGTAAAGAAAGTAAAAAGACAAAATCATGCCCCTTGCCTTTAATTCTCTAATAAAAGGGAGGAGGGCTGGGCCAAAATTGTATTCACATATGTATGGGTGTTAACTGTTGACTCAAAAAAAAAAAATTTGGTCCTATAACTCAGAACCTAATATTGTTCATGACGAAAAAATTGGTGTATGGTGCACCATTAATGGAGAGAGGTTTCTCAGAACTGCAGTAAGCAAGTTATATCTCAGGGGTAACTTAAAACATAAACTGTGCAAGACAAACCCACACACCCTGGAAGAATTAAAACAACTGCCAGGAAATTGCCAGCATTTCTCAATGTGAAGTACGGCGAGTGATGGATAGTTTTCTAAAGAGTTGCCGTTAAATGTATGTATGGATGACAGTGAACAGTTTCAACATCTTCTTTCATAAAGTTGGTCACTAAAGCCTTTAAAAGTAGTTTTAAAAATGTTGTATGGTTTCATCTGCACCTTTCTCTCTTAACAGCAACAAGCATACAGGATGCAGACAAGCAAAACACAGTGCAGCCCCTTTGCAGGTTTTTTCTCTTCTGGTATGAAATAAGCATGGTAACCTAGGTCGCTTGTCCTCAAGGAAGGAAATTCATCCTCCTCCTTCAGTTATCATGGTAGCCTCTGGCTCCAGAGATTGCAGCTTCATATCTGGCTGAGGACAATGGATTTTGTTCAGGGGTAAAAATCCCTATGATGGTGTCCTTCTGAAGGGGAGTAAAGCTGGTGGGAAAGCAGTCTGTGTCTTAGATTTACGGCATGTAAAAGAATCTCAAACTAGATGAACAGGACTGGAAAATTAAGCAGTGTTTTAATCCAATATAAAATGGGATGCTTAGAACCACAGTAGGCAAAGTGCATCCATAAATAAAACCAATTTATTTTCAAGGCAGGAGTGCACAGAGTGGGATCCCTGCTAAGTTTTGCAGAACTGTGTCTTAGCGTAATATGTTGAACTGTGCTACTTATATTGTATAGTTCATTCATTGCGTCTAGGTTGTGACTGGTGCACGTAGTAAAGTGAATAAACCAACTTTAAATGTGATAGAGCAGAAATTGGGGAGTGAGAAATGTATCGTAACAAGAGGAGTGAAGTCATGCATAGTAGTTACCAAATAAATCAGTTGGACTTCATTATTATTTTTGTTGTACTTTTCTATAGGTGGGGTGTCCCAATCACGAATCTGTGTAAAAAAAAAAAAAAAAAAAAAAAAAGTAGCAGCAAATATAGAAACAAAACTTGGTAGATGATAAACAAATATTGATGTAAGCAGACATGTTTGGTTGAAACATGCCATTCCGTAAAATTTTCTTGATCCTAAGTAGTATGAACTAATAAGAATGAAATAGTTACATTAAATCTTTGCTTTTGCATTGTCTTTAAGCTTTTATTAGATGCTAAACTAAGCTAGATATTTCTTATATGCATGCCATATTTGCATTAAAACGGAAATATTAATGTAACTACTTCTGTTTGATGTGACTGTACAATGTTCCAACTTGGGTACAGGCACATTTCAGTTGGGTTGACTTATTGCCTCTCCAATTGTATAGATCTGCTATGTTCATTTTGACTAGTTTTGATATTGAATCCATGTAAGAGATACTTTCTTTGCTGGAAGATTTTGGAGATGCAAAGAATGTAATTTTGGTAGCAAAAACATAAAAAATTGACTAGAAAACTTGCATAGTTCTCAATAAAAGAAACAAAAGAAATGTTTGTAAATAGCATTGTCAATTGTCAGGATCGTATCATTGCTGTCTGTGTGCTGAGATTTCATCCTATGGGAGTCTTTAGCGTGCCAGTAAATCTACTACATGGGGCTGTCAAAAATAACACTTTTTAAACCATCGGTGAAGGCTGGGTTTGAACCCATGATTTTGGGGGCAGCAGGCCAGAGTCTAACCAACTGAGCCACCCAGGTTGGCTCAGTGAAAGATGTGCTTACTTCAAACCCCTTACTGAGGGTGTCTAAACAATTACAAGGTTATGTATACGTAAAAGAGAGGAAAAAGATCTGTGTTAATTCATGTGGCTTTCTCTAACCACGCTTGTGTGTTGATTTTATATAGCTTCTACAATCTATTCTTGCAAAAGCTTATTTTTTATATAATTTTTGCTAATTGAAATAAACATAGGGCGGTCCCATGGCAGAGCAGTTACAGCGTTTGCCTACAACCTAGGTGGTCCGAATTTGATCCCAGGAACCCATATGTGGTATTCGTGGTGGACAAAGTGTCGTCTGGGTGGGTTTTCTCTGGGTTCTCCGGTTCCCCTGCCACTCATTCCACCAATTGCTCCATCATCACCTTTCCATTCATCAATTTTGCCTGCATTTCTTCGTCACTATCATACCTGGTACTTGACTGACCACCCACTTCCAGGTCTTCACTCTGTCCAGTTTATAGGTGCGTCTGTTTGCTGACAGGTGTCTGACCCTAGGCACTGGCTTTAAGTCCTGCATAAGGGGAGGGTAATCGGGTAAAGAAGACAAACAAATAAACATAAGCAAAAATAGTGTCCTTAAGCATTGTACTGCAGAATAAGGGGACACAGGATACACTCAATAATGGCTTTGAAATTCTGTATTCTTTACATGGCGTTACAAGAAACAACTGGGCTGACCCTGTAGTTCAGTCGGTAGAGCACCTGCCTGTTGTTCAAGGAGTCCTATGTTCGATTCCCGGCTGGGGAGTGGGAATTTTTCTCTACCCAAGATTATCTCCTATCCTTCCAGAGGCTGGAAGCATGAGTGTGAATGTGTGTGTGTGTGTGTGTGTGTGTGTGCGCATTTAATGAACAAAACCTCTGAAGACCTAAAACCCACTGTTAACTGCAAAGCATGTTAATACTATTCCAATAGGATTATGTTCCACAGTAAAGGCCACTAGATATCATTAGAGCTAAGGACGGGGTATAAGTGGAGCAATTAAAAAACAACAAAACCATCGAGTAGTGTCAGGTCCAAAAAAACAAAAGTACTGAAGAGTTCAAACCATTAACAATAAGTATCTTGGAAATGGTTGATGCCACAAAAACTATTTCATATAAATTGTTTGCTTTAAAGGAATTATATTTTTTGTATAGGAAGCTTATCTCTCTCTTTGGTTTACCACTTATACAAAATTCATTGGTAATGCAGTGGACTTAATATTCCTAGAACATTTGAGATGTATATTCTACTAAATATAAAACTGTTATTTTAATAAAAATTGTTAGAAGCATTCTTAAGAAAATAGAAAATGCTTAAACATTTTACATGCAAAATGTAATGCGAGGCGTACCAGGCTGAGCAGTTACACTGTTTGCCTATCACAAAGAGGTTTGATCCCAGGGACCCACATGTGGTATTTGTGGTGGATGAAGTCACGTCTGTCTGGGCGGGTTTTCTCTGGTTTCCCCTACCACTCATTCCATCAACTGCTCATTTTCTTAATAACCTTATTAAAAACAAAGTTTGGTATTTATCTTAATTTTCGTTTTGGAGTTATACTTCTCTCAAACACACATGCACTATTTTTATAAAAATGTTCTCTTTGGATTCAGGAGGCCCCGTATACTTCTTGTGAAATTTTGATATAACATTTTTGGGTGGAATGCATTACTTTATGTTCTCTTAAGTAGATTGTTTCTGGGTTCGTTCAGTAACATAGTGATCAGAGCTCAGGTACATTGAATACAAATATGGAATGTGTATCATGATTACTCAGGTCTAGAAGACCGCATGACTGGCCGGGAGGGCTCGGGGCACTGACCACGTCCCACCCTCCAGTACTGCACCTCACCAATGACGCCTGTAGTGGGCAGAGGTGAGGGACGCAGAGGCTGGGTAGGTCTTGGCCCTTTGTGGGCTGTCACGCCGGGGTTTAGTTTTATCATGATTACTAGTATGCTCACTAATAATCTTTTTTTCCTCTGTCTTGTATTATGTAAAGAAAAACTGAAAATTTGCAAATCATCAGCATTTCGAGAGTAAACTTCACACCATGCATTACAATGGCATTAATCGCCAACACATAGAATCTGCCTCGTATTTTCAAGTGTTAAGATCCACTAAAGTAGTCTCCAGCCGGAGATCCAAATGGGGGACCTGTCCGGAACATTTTACTTGTGTAGGTCTCCTCATTTTGGAGTGTTTGGTTAATCAATAGCCGATTTATATGGACACCATTCTTTTTAATGTTTTGTTGGCTATTTCATCCAATCACAACCCCCAGTGTGTCTAGAGGACTGCATTGAACCTTGCTGAGAGATCAAAGTGATCAACTTTCCCCTATATGCCACTTGGGGACGTTTTTGAATGCTGTCACAGGCAGCATTATATTTGAAGAGTGTGAACAGGTAGAGAGGATAGGAAATAAATAGAAAAACTCCCTTTGGCCTCAAATACTGTAATATCTCAGGTTCTGAAAATGGATCAAGAGTTTAGGAAGGGGAGCTAGAAAAGTTTAAAGAAGGAATTGGTATAATGGAAACAGAAATTCCAATTTGGTCATTATTTCGCCATGCTGACCATTGCTTTTGGTGAGTTTAGTTGGTTCATCAAACATGTTCGATTACTAACAGCTGCACCACGTGAAGGTGAAAGATCAACCTCTAGGCTATCGATTCATGAAAGAAATTGAAGAGTCTACTCTTTGTTATTATCAATGGCCTTTCTACATTCAATTCTGTAAAAGAATTAATAAAAACCGTACATAAATATTTCAACAGAATCAATAACATTACAATATCTCAAGGAAAAAAAATTGAAGGTTCTTGCCCAGAATCCAAAAGTAATACCAGATCTACCGAAGAAAAGAGAAGTTGCACCCTTTCGATTATTACCTGCATCCCCCTCAACCTTAGCAAACTTGAACATACTCAAAATGAAGCTCTCAAATTAATAACTGGAGCAGTTGAAACCACTCCCATTAATAGCGTTACAAGCTGTAACATGCAGTAAACCTATCACAAGGGAACTTGAAGAACAAGTTCTCTTAACCTACGAAAAAATTAATGGACTACCAGGTACAAATTGGAACAGTACCATAATTCTATCAGTACTTGAAAAAATACTTTTAGAAAATAAATCACTGGAACAGGTAAGAGATTTCAACTATTTAAGATGTGATTTAAACTTTATGATGAGAACTGAAAGAGACACGAGCAAAGAGCTTGTAACATTCCAAATGATATGTGAAACAGTGCATAGAACCTTGAGAAATAAAACAACAAGAGAGACAAGGTTAAAGCTTTATAAAACAATGGCAGTTCCTACCTTACTATTTTTCCAATGGATTTGAGCTCATAACTGGAATAACTGGCAATGAACAAGTGGACATGTTAGCAAAGAGAGGATCCAAAATTATTTATAAAGTAAAACAAAAAATCCCACTTGTGTAAATTAAGCGAATAATAAGAAATACATTCATGCTGAAATTTGAAAGATATCTCTCCTCTTGGAAATTTCAACTGGCAAGAAATGGAGAAAAATTTCAGTTCAATCCCAAACTCTCCAAGAAAATCAACTGTTGCTGTTTTTTTGTCTTCTCATAGGTTATGATTGTCTTGGTAAACATCTATACAAAATAGGATTAGTAACCTCTCCCCTAATCATGTTGTGCACCACAGAAGAGAATATGGATAAAAACCATCTAGCGGTATGTGAAGGTCTAACGATCCAAATCTCCAAATATTGGGAAACCAGACGGAGAATTATTTTATTATTAACTCCAGAGGATTAGACACACACACATTAATAGGACATGTACTACATGATTGTATGACTAAACATTTACAGAGATTCGGAATATACGAGTCCCCAGTTTGTCCACTATGCTGTCTAAATGAAAAAAATGGACTTCAATCATCTTCAAAAATGTCCATCAGTTCTCAAAATACAAAATTATCAAGTAAAATATTAGAGTGTAAGAAGAAAAGATTTTATGTTGATTAGGATTGCCTATAGTTTTAGGTAACATGGAAGGTTGTTATAAATTTTTTTTTTTTTTTTTTCAGAATAATAGCATGCTTTTTGCTACAGTTCTAGGCTATTTGCTGGTTTATACAAATTGCTGCATGCCTCGTACTGTGGTCATGTGCAGCAAGATTTGATGTGAAGTCATTGTAACTATCAGTAGGATAGTTCAATAGAGATTATCTGTATTCACCAGCAAGAGTAAGAATTTTTTGGGTTTTAAATATTGGGCTACAGGAATGACAGGACCAAATGCCATAAATAGTACGTATGGCTTTTGGTTAAGAAAATTCTTTAAATTTCTTAATGCAAAGCATGCAGAGCTAAGCTTTGGTAGCATTATTTTTTGCTCCAGCTGAGCTATTCGTCTCTTTGGAGCCCAAGAAACTTTGCAAGTTTGTTTTATCGTGGTTTAATGGTAGCTTATTTGCTTCAAATGAAATATTGAGCATTCAAATGCTTTATTGATGGAATCTCTCAATTGCTGATTCGACTTCTCAGATATAAGCACACTGGTATAGATCGTGAGGTAAGAACTATTCTTGCACATAGGGGAAGCTGCTTTCTTTCCCTCCCTCTCTGGAATGGGTGAGGGGCGGGAATAGATATGTCAATTTGCCTCGAAACACAACAGCGTGCAGCTGAAACAATTGCAGTTCACATGAAAGTTACTGTTGGCACATGGTCATAGTTATAGCAAAACCTCTTTGTTCATTATAAAGCTAATTGTTATACATATATGTCATAAGCAATATGCACTATAGCTATGCTAGCGAACTTCACTCCTCTATGGATAGAAACGTTGACTTCCACGCATACATGTTTATGCAACTTCCCCCACCATCAGTCTTTCAGGTGAAGAGTTCTACTGCGCATATAGGGGAATTGCTCATGTCTCACCTCACAACCTATATCACCTGCAAAGAGCACAGCTATTGACTCTGCTAAGATTATGTGGCAAGTTATTTATAAATAACTATATGTATAGTAAAGTAGAGGAAGTATTGTATTCCACCCAAAAATTTGATGTCAAGACTTCACTGGAAATATGTTTTGACATCCCCTGAATAAAAAAAAGGTCCATGTGTATGTGTCTGTCAGCCAGTCTGGGGACAGCATAACTCAAAAACAAAGAGTCAGTTAAAAACCAAAGTTGGTATTTAAGTATGGTATGAAGCTTTTGAAGAAAATACCTCCATCCTAAACTGCCTTTTACATGGAAAATTTTTATTTTCTTAAAAATGGATCTAACGGTTTTGATTAAAATGCCATATGTTTGAGATATTTTTATGGCAAATGAAATGTATATCTTGAATATTCTGGCTATAGCCCATGTAGTCCTACTTACTCTGGAGGCTTTTGCATAACTGGTAAACCTTAAGAGATATACCAAATCTTACTACAAAAAATGTATATCTTGCTAAAACACACAATTTATGTCTAAATAAATTTTTTTTGTAGATTGAACCATTTCAGAGATATTGCTTATTTGTGTGAGTTTTGGACAACTAATACTTCTGTCAAATGGAACATTGTTATCCTTTTTATAAATGAGTAGGGGTAGGCTTTCACGGCCGGTGTTCAAAATTCATGGGGGAACATGTCATCAAGTTTCAGGACACCAGTATTCTATCTAACATCTCACACTACCATGCTCGACTACAGCGCGAAGCCATAGAAATTTATAAACATGCCAATAACTTCAATAGGAAAGAGGAAGCCCTTAAGCTCAACAAAACTTGGTACCCCGTCATTGATAACATTAAACAACACAGACAGTCAAGCAACACAAACCAATCAGAATCTAGTAGCGCCCGAGATGCAGCTAGCCCCCTCCCACCAACCGCACTGCCTCAGCAAGCCCCGAGCCAATCAGAGAAGACCCCTCCGTGTATAAATTCCGCATCCCAGACAGTCAACGCCTCAGTCGCAACAGTGCCTTCACCAAGAAGACTTCGGCCACGCCACTGATGATGTCCACCGCAGTAGTGGACGAAATGTCTGGACCCAGTTACTCCAGCAGACCACGGCAAATCAGCCCGGAAGACTCTTTTAGAACTTTTTATAAATGTTAACCATGCAAAGAGAATGGAATTTGAAAGCTTTATAAGAGTTGACTATATCTCAAAGTTTATTGTATTCCCATATTCTCCTTGTACAGTATAACCTCTGTTATCTGGAACACTTTTAACCGAAATACCATTTAACCGAAACGACCAACTGAAGAAAAAAAATTGCATTGTTTTTATTGCATTATATTTTACATATATAAAATTTAGCACAATATAGCGAGTGAAGTAAGGAATTTCCGAACTGAAACATTCAATGCCTTAGAGACAAGTACAATTTCACAACACTGTATACAGTACGGGTTACAAAATTAGCATAAAATTCATGCACACATACCAGTTTTCTCACAAAGTTTTTTCATATATTTTCAGCTAGCATTACGGTTTGTCGAAAGATGTGGCGAATCAAAGCCTTCTGATGTTTTGCTAATGAAATGGGGGCATGACATTGCAGCTAGAAAACGTCTTGAAAAGAAACAACAAAAGAAAACAGAGGATTTTTCCGAAAAAAGTAGTATTGTACTTTGATTATAAACCAATAAAAATACATTAATCACTATCCAAAATTTTTGTTATCCGAAACCTTCCCCCCCCCCCCCCCCCCCCTGTTTTGGTTAAGAGAGATTCTATTGTATCTACAAGAAGATAAACAAGACAATTTCTGCAAATGTTTATCTCAACCAACACAAAGAAGATATAGAAATAAGAGTTTGTAAGAATGCTTAGTACAAGAGTAGAGAAAGTCATGTGAGTGTGACACATTAGATTTTTGAATACTTAAACTTCTCTCAAGTGGGAAGTTAATTTTATTCTTGTCGTTATGCAAAGAGAACAGAAATTGAAAACCATGACATAGCATCCAGCTATTTGATTGTTGCTTAAGCATAATTTCCCCTCAATTTGTACAAACGTTTATCTCAGCATTAATAAGCATTTTCTGTAGTAAGCATGTTTCCATCACTTATGGTTTATCAGTTACACCAAGTTCATTCTGAATGAAGAGGTCTTTACAGGCTATTCCCAGACATCTTTGTATGTTTTCCTTTCATTAATTCTTGTTGTAAACTGAGGTGTCTGGACAGAAGGCATTCTGTTCCTCATTGCATTTGTAATGAATCCAGACATAGGCCATTTTTGCACAAAATCTTGAATGCTCTTTTTACTGATACTGGGCAAAGCAGATATATCTTGGCCTTGAATGATTGCCGTGATTCCTTCCTTGATAGAGTTGGTATGTATGTATGCCTCTGTGACGAATATTCACTCCGCTATTGTAAAACTGTAAAAAAAAAAACCACTCTTTAAACAAACACAATAGTTAATCATGTGTAAGAAGCAATAAAACAATTACCTGTCATCAACACCACTTTGACAAAATATGTGAAGGCTCATACCCAAAAATCTTGTTTTACCATGCTGTTCAAAGAATTGTGTGACACGTATGCCAATTTTGAGCCAATTTATACCGATGGTTCCCGGTGTGACAACAATAATGGCTGTGCGGTGGTTGCTCCTAACCAAACCATGATGTATAGTCTACCAAACACTCTCACCATTTTCTCTAGTGAACTGTTTGCTATACGTTTCGCCATGGACTATATATCAAAGAATGGAGACTTCAAATCATTCATTATATACACAGATTCCCTTAGTGCATTAATGGCTATACAACAACGATCTCCTTGCCACACCTTGGTAAGGGAGATACGTGAATTATACAGTGAGCTTATTTCATCAGGTAAACAACTAATCTTGGCATGGATACCATCTCACTGTAACATACCAGGAAATGATCTTGCTGACACTGCCGCAAAAGAAGCTACCAAGCATCCTCCAAGCTTACCAGATCTTAAGCTACCTCATGAAGACTATTTACGGCATCTTAAAAGAACTATCCTACTCCGATGGAAGACAGATTGGACAACTACATCCAACAGCAAACTGCATGATATCTGTCCAATACCTAACCTCTCCACAACAATTACAACACTAACCCGGCGAGACCAGGTGCTAATAACCCGATTATGCATTGGCCACACTGCGGCTACTCATTCCTACATTCTGTCCCGTGAACTTCCTCCTAAATGTACTCTGTGTGATTCTACTCTTACCGTTCAGCATCTGCTCACTGTTTGCCCAAGATACACTCACCAGCGACTTCAGTATGGAGTTCCTGAGAACCTTCAGCTAGCTTTGGGTGATCAACAATATCACAAGAAAATCATCAAGTTCATCAAAGCATGCAAAGTTAATATTTAAACTCATTGTAAACTTCATTATATGTTTCCTCCTTTTTTTTCCTCAATGTTTAGTCGCGATATGACTTTTATGTTGAAGCGACTTCAAATAATAAATAAAAAAAAAAAAAAAAAAATAAATAAAAAAAAATAAAACAATAAAATTAAACACACGGAAGAAAGGATAGGGAACAAAATTCTTTCCAAATCATATAAAATGAGATAGGGGTTGTTTATTATCAGCCCAACTCTGTAGTGACCATCAAGGAAACCAATCTTTGCAGTTAATTAAAAAAATATTGGCTCAATGATTTCTAATGTTAGCCATTTTCTCTCTTTATACAATTATTTAAAATGCTTTGCTAATGAATTTGATTACAACATAAGTACAAGGGAAATAAAGTAAAAACATTTTACATGGTTATTTAAATATTTAGGTATTGGTATCATTTGTGTATCATAGCAATATAAACATGTTTCGTTCTCATTTGTTTTGGCATCTTAATTGCTAACTCATGACTATGTACATATATACTGGTGGAATTAAATATCCATGGCATTTGTCTTATTTTACTTGCATATTCTGGAAATAATTATTTTCTACTACATGGCACTGTTAAAGTCTTCACAAGCTTGTTCTTTTATGTCTCCAATGTGTTTGTATTCAAGTACAATATTTAATCTTTGAGTGATGTATGAAATGAAATCAGATGTTTTATGTCCTTATGTCCATCAGAAAGAAATGGACTTTTCAATTGTGAATTTCAATTATCAAAATTGGTTTAGAGGTTCATGAGATTACCCCACATACATACACCCATTTTATTTCAATTTCTATAACTATATATGGCATACAAAAACAAATGTTGATCACAATGATATATGCTGTGACAAATGGCAAGTCCCATTATTTTTTTTACAATGCTTTATTTCTTTAAAGTTGAATTATAATTCTTGGCCTTGCAACTCACAGCTGTCAGTTATCATAACCTTGACATAAACACTGCTAAACTGGTCACACTCACAAACAACTTCAATGATTCATTCTGACAATTTACTAGTTAGCTAAAACTGCTTGTTCCTTGCTGACTCACTTACATAGTCTCTCAGCTACAAGTGATTTTTCTGGAAATTGAAATTTTGTGGATTCTGTCATAAACAAGTTCCTTGCATGTTGAAAGCCAATTGAACTGTATGGAACAGCATTTGTTCTGAGCTGACTTTGTTGCCGGTCGGTGTAGTGACGTGAGGGAGCTGGTCTCGAGTCTTCTTTAAGGTGCACTGTGATAATACAATTATTATTCTTTCCATTTATGTAACAATCTATGTTCGAGTTGTGTCTGGCATAAATATAAGTGTCCAACAATGTGGTTGTTGATATATTGTTTTCCAGAATCACTACTCGCCCAAACATCAAACCAGCTTGTAGAGACTGCATCAATTAATTTAGTTTGGTGTTCTTGAAATTCTGTTCTGATTTACTGTAAATGTTATTTTCATATTTGATCAAATTGTGTAAGCTTTCATGGCAGGTGTCATAAAATAGAACATGATTATCCAGCTTGTGGGCAGTGGCCCAGTGGAAATTTTCCTTCCAGATGTTTTGTTCGAAGCTGCATTGAACATCCTTAGTGGTGTGACCGTAGTAGTCTGGCAGTCTCATCTTTATGTAGGGACCACTCAATGTACGGTAAGCACACACATTACAGAACACAAAAGTTGTGGCCGTTTGGGACAAACAGAAAAGTCTGCAGTTGTAGAACACACATTACTAGCACCAGGGGAACACATTACACAGTATTCAGACAGCTATCCTGTCTTACACTGTTCATTATTATGCCTGTTTAAGTTGCGAAGCAATAGAGATTTTCAAACATAAAGATAACTTCAATAGGAAGGAAGAAACAAAATGCTTAAATAAAACTTGGCACCCAGCATCATACAAAGCATGCAAAAAACCTGACTGGAGACAAATTCAAGATCATACACCATCAAGAGCTTCAGCCACAGTAAATGCCAGCCTATCGACAACAATCATAGACAATGGGAGCAACCGCCACGTTAGCCCATCATACACAGCAGGCAAACCATTAAACAAAAGCCAGACCAACCATCAAACTCCCACACATACTAAGCATATAAAACCTGTGAAACCACATGGCTCTGTATCAGTTGTCACCGAGACTAGAAAACTAGAGCCACACCACTGAAAAAATTCGATGCAGCTTTGAACGAAACGTCTGGAAGGAGAATTTCCACTAGGCCACGGCCCACAAGCCCGGATAATGATATTCTATTTTAATTTCATATTTGTATGTAAATTGATGTTCACAATGCATTTTTATTTAGCAGGTCTAAGGCCATTTTGTTAAAACGACATTAAATAAACCTTAAAAATAATTATTTTAAATCATTTTAAACTTTTTCTTCTTCATTGTATTTCTAGTTTTCAAAAGTTTTATAATAATCTCACTTTGTAACTGCAGCCATCTCGATAGTACAAATTGGTTTCTCTCTTTTCGCATTCTAAAATATAATGGAGATCTTTTTCTCTACCTTCACGCAAAGGACATCTTTTAATATACATAAGTGTATCATATTTCTTTGATGTAGATATGAAGGTGTGTCTTTGGAAAAGAGAAGCATACATCTCACTCTCCTGTTAACCAAATTGGTAGACTCGGGGGATGTACAGTGTGAAATTCTTTGACTTAGCAAATACTGGGAGAGCAAAAAGCTTTTGAATGGGCTGCACAGTGTTTTGCCTGTATGTGTTCCAGCACTCGCTGTTTGCCGCTATCATAGAAAGGTGTAGATAAAACCATACATTTTTAAAGCCACTTTTAAAGGTAATTATTATTTATTTATGCCAATAAACCTACTGTTGGTGTTTTTAAACACACAAGCCATGTGTGGGCAATGTTTGAGAGGTAGAATCAGAAGTGACAAATTCAGTTACCGAGTGGTAAGCAGAGGGTCTGTGGTTCAAATCCTGTCTGTGGCATTGAATTTTTCAGTTCCGATTCTACCTCTCATACTTTAAGGGCTTTACTTACCAACTTTATGAAAGGAGATGCTGAAACTGGCCACTACATTTTTGTCATCTCTTTGGGAAGCTATCCATCACTTACATTAGTTCATGTTGAGAAATGCTGGCAATTTCTTGGCATATATTTTGTTTTAATTTTTCCAGGGTTTGTGGGTTTGTCTTGTGCACTTTGTTTTAAGTTACCCCAGAGATAGAAATCGCTTATTGGAGCTTTGAGAAACCTTTCTTCACTAATGGCACACGGTACACCAATTTTTTCATTATGAAGGGGTACTTCATGAACAATATTAGGTTCTCAGTTATAGAGCCAACTTCTTTCGAGTCAACAGTTGATGCTTGTACATATATGAATATAATTTTGCTCCTTTTTTTAGAGAATTAACAGATAGGGGGCGTGATTTTGCCCTTTTTCAATGAGACTCTGCAACAGTGCATACTGCCAATGTTTCAATGACAACAATTGAAAATGTTTTAGGACTGAATTACTAGTAGAGAATTGTGGGCCCCTTGGTCCCCCAACCTAACCCCCTGCAATTTCAGGATCTTTTTGTAAAATCTTAATTTTTAGTTTTAAAAATGTATGGTTTTTATGACAGTGGCAGATGGCAACGAGCACCGAGGATATGGATGTGAAAAACAGTACACAGCCCTTTCGCAACTTTTTTGCTCTTCTATTACTTGGCTTATCTTCTGTATGTGTTATTGTCAGATGTAGTAAATTTGGAAGCGATGTTGATGTCCACTAAATTTGAGGGTTTAAACGTAAGTACTCCAGATATAGTAGTTTAATTTCTAATGAGTTTGCTATGCATTGTGCATGTTTTTGCATCTTTTTATTTTTGTTTTTCTTGTTTTTGTGTTTTGATTTGCAGCTTGCTGAGAAATTGTGCACTACCCATAGCCTAGGGTGTGTTTAGTACTTCGGTGAAGCTTATATTTGTTTAACCATGGCTTCATACGTGTGTAAGAAACAAAAGGTATGTATTGTTGCTGGAATGTTTGGTATTGGAGGTAATGCAGATTTATAAAACTAATGTTGAAGTAATATTGTTGTACAAGTCAGGAAGTCTTAGCTGCCATTCACTATAAAAATTAAGCATAAGTATAATGTAAACTTAAAAACCAGATATGTACTGTAATGGGACCATTCTCAATGAATCAAGTAAATATTCAATTACGTATAATTTTAGAAGCTTACAAGATGCAAATTTTCATATAGTCTGTGTTTTAGCACACGAAACTAATCACTGATCAATTCTTATCCTTTGATTCATTATCATGTGCCTTTCTGGGCAAGATCAAGGGCCAGCAATCACCGGGATATTTATAAAAACTGCAGTAAAACAAGTTGTGATGGTTGATGGTGCTTTTCTTGGTGTTTAGCATCCTTTAACCAGATAGCTAGCTCCTATTCAGTTGCATTGCCTCTTTTACTGGTTGTTGCTTTGCTGTTTAACCATCTTTTGTGACTGGCTCTGCTTATGTTTAGATTTGTCTATGTTGTTGACCTACAGTACAAATTATTTATTTCTCAGCATATTCCCGTTTTAGAGATGTGCCCTTCTCCCGACATTACTGCCATTTTTTTTCTTTCAAAAAATAAGAACTGTGTTGTTGTTGATCTAATGTGCAGGATTTTGATCCATCAGTTTTTCCCTAGCCAGCCAATATAAACTATGTATCTTCCCATTTGGCACTGCTTTCCTCAGTTCTGGGCATTCCAGTGGTGTTCTCCATGTAAAATCTTGTCAGCATTGCAGATCTTACATGTGTTGTCACTTATAAAACCAAACTTATGCAGATGTTTGGCCAAACAGTCATGTCCAGTGGTTAATCTGAGGTGAGCAACTGCTTCTTTCCTTGGGAAAGTTTATTTTTTGTACTATTTCTTTTATGTTAAAATAATTTTTATTCAAAATTTCCTTTTGAATATTATGTTGGTATTTTTGTTGTATACTAATTTTGACATTTTTTAGTTTCGCACCTAGTCTACAAGACTTTATAGGTTTGGAGTTTAACACCACCCTTTTTGGCTAGGAAGTTGGTCTCGTTACCAATCACTCCCATAAGTGCTGTTATCCACAGTAGCATTATCTGTTGACTTTTGTTTTGAGTAATGTATAACAAGATCTTACATCCTTAATATTATAAGGAATTGTCATAATATAATATTAATAGGAATTGTCAAGCTCTACAAAATACACCTGTGCCTTGACGATCTCATTTGATCTAAATTTTGTTCCGGATAGCCATTTTTTCATATTTGGAAACGAGAAGAAATCACAAGGAGCCAGGTTGAGTGAATATGGGAGTGTGGTTGTAATTCGTAACACAATTCCTGCAGCTTGGCAGTGCACCACCAAATGAATTGCTGTTGTGGCGAGGCAACACGTTCTTCGCCAAATAGGGCCATTTTCTTTTAACTTGTTGAAACAGGGCAATAATTCACAGTAGTGTTCTCCAGTAATTATTTTTACCCTTTTTAAGAAGTCAATGAGTATGGCAACCTTTGCATCCCAAAAAATTGTCATTTTTGTGGCCCATGGGACCATGTCTGCTTTGGAGCAGATTCACAGGAAACAACCAATTGTTTTAATCGTTACTTGGTTTCTGGAGTATAATGAACAATCCAGTTATCATTGACGGTGACAACTCAGTGCAAAAACTACTTCAGATTTTGCTTAAATAGCTCCAAACACATCTTTGAAGTTGAAAACCACAGTTGCCTATTATCCATTGTGAGAAAACTTATGCTAAATATGAATTGCCATTCCTGCTGACACATCTATGGCTTCTGCCGCTTTGCAAACTTTTTTTGAGGATTAGCAAGAATAGATATCCTGAACTTTTTCAATCATCTGCCAGGAGTCCTGGCCACTCCTTATGAGAAACAGATTTTTGACCATGTATAGTCATTGAACCAATATCTCACTATTGTCATAGATGGTGAAAGGCCCTCATAAGTAGCATCCAATTTTGCTTTTATATCCTCACAAGTTTGCCTAACCAAAAGTAAAGGGCAAATGACCAAACAGTACTGCACTTTTTCCATTTTAGCAAAAACAACTTGCTGAAATGCCTGCGAAATTCAAACTAACCATTGAATTAATACCAATTTTGTTTTGACGACATGTAACAAGTGACAGTACAGAATGGTATAGTTGCGGTGGTTTGAACCATAAAAGTGGAAGGTCAGTCCCACCACACAAGTTAGGGGCAGGGGGTAGAAAATATGCTTTGTGGACAGAAACGTCAGAAGTCTATACATACTTGCCTCTTCTGTCTTGCACTGATTGGATAGAAGCAGCAGAATTTTCTCCCACCTTCCCCATAACAAGACACACATGGTTGAGTATCTGCATCTCTTTTCAGCACATCTCTTTCTCTTTCTTTAGGCCTGAGACAGGATAAACCAAACGGGGTATAACACCAACTTGCTTTAGCAACACCATCTATTTTGAACCAAACGTAGTTATGAACTGCCCTTGTATTGTGTTAAGTGTATGTTCAAGTTTCACTTCAATATGTCAAAGATTAATTTGCATTGTGAATGAGCTCTTACGTATAAGAAATAAGGCTGGTTCACAATAACTGGACTTTGGACATAGGAACAGAAAGGAAAACAAGATAAAAGAATTTGGTTCACAATACACTGGGAACGAGAAGAGGAAGGCATATCTGTGACCATGTCACTAGCAGAGTGGAAGTTGATTTTGTACATTGGGACATCATTTGTTTGTAACTGTCCAGTGAAATTTCTTTACCTGCTTTCAATTCAGTGAACCTGATGCAGGTTAGCCAATGTAAAAATTTGTTGGAGTAAAAAAAAACAATTGTTAAATGCAGATCCATTACTATTTGCTTTTCTTTCTAATTTTTACTACTGTGTTTTTTGCTAACAGCCAGTTTTGAGTTGCATAAAAACAAAACTACCAGTGACACTTTAGCTAGAAGAACCAATGCTGAATGAATCTTGAGTCAGGATGCACATTTGCCTGAATTTTTTTCCAGTTTTATTTTCCCGGCTTGTTACTCAGAATTCTAGCAGTTGTTTCATATAACAGATGCTTTGGCATTTTTTCTACAGTGAAGAGACTAACATGTAATATATGGATCTGATATGCTATCCTCAGGAATGAGAAATTTAAAACTTGACAAAGTTTGTGTACATTTGAATAAGCTATAGTCGCCGTCAGGAATGAAGGCAGTTGTGCAGTAGACAAATATTCAGTGACATGACAATCTCGTGTTTTCTAGCCAGCCAGACGTCTGTTTCAAAGCACTTGTGTGAGAATTTGTACAGTTTTACAGTGAAATTAAGTAATTCCGAGCAATAAGTTCACTCTGTTGTGTGACAGGAAGTTCATTAACAGTTCCAAAGATGGCAGAAGCAAAGAAATATACTTTATTCACAGTCAAGCCAGGGAAATGATGTATAATGTGTATAAATACATCGTAAGAAAGATGGGAAACAGTCGCAACACAGCACTTCCCGTCTTTCCCCTACATGTGCATTATCTGTCATTTACTGCCATTGTTCCTGAGGGCTACTCTAGTAACAGTGATGTGAATCTAAATTATTATAAAATTGAATCAGTGTTGAAACACAACATCACTTAAGTGAAAATATTTATCTTGACTGGTTCTAGAGCTTAAATTGCTCCCATCATCAGAATTGTTCAATTGATTCTTATGGATGTTGTCTTATGTGCAGTTGTTTGAGTTGACATCTAGTGGTGGACTGATAAACTTCCATAACGGATTTGGTGGTGGTAAATCAAAATTCATTAATTGGCATTTGTTTTTTCTGATAAGAATCTTCTCCATAGTATCCAACTCTGCAACATGAAACCAGGTTAAAAGAGCACATGAAATGCATCAAATACAAACAAGTGGATAAATCTGCAGTTGCACACCTTTTTGGACATCAAATCACATCATCATGATGAACATAAAACTTTCAAAAGCTACAAAACACGCTGCAGAGTTGGATACTTGGGAGAAGATACTTCTCATAAAAAACAGAACTCCAATTAACAGAAGTTGATCAGTCCACCGCTACATGTCAACTCAGACAGCCACACATCAGACATTTACAAGCATCTCTTGGACAGTTCCGATGATGGAAGCGATTTAAGCTCTTGAAACCAGTCAAGATAAATATTTACATGTAAGTGATGTTAAGTATTTCGACACTGCTGCAATTTTTGTAATAACTTGACCAAGTGTTCTTTCCTAGTCCTACCCAGGAAAGCTTCCTGTTAATTGTGAATGCTGACTTACAATACTTGTATTTTAACATTTTGTTCTTATTCTGGTTTATGTTCTTGGTATGTGAACGAGCAATTACAGTGTTTTCATATATTGGCCAGACTGCCCCACAGTGGCACCAGACCAGGCGAGGACTGGCATGTCCTCTGCCATAGTTGTACGCAAATGACCGGCAAGTCATGAGTAGGAAATACTAACTTACACTAGGCTTACCTGCATTACAACAGATGTTGAAATTGATGACCTTCAACACGAATACATGAGGTGCTTAGTATTAAAAGGTGCCAAATCCATTTTTTGACCAAACTGAGTTATGCATCGCTTCTGATAGATTTTACCTCAAGGAATTCAATGCAGCCATGATATGAGAGCAAAACCTGACACATCTTATTAAAATACTTAGTCAAAAATGAGGCTGAGTATCAATATCCACCAAATCCAGCAGCTATATTGACATTTCTAGTTTCAGAGTTTGCCAAATCCCTTTCGACCAATTAACACCCTCTCTGACTTCCCAGTTTGGCAAATGAAAACGTTGCCAGCTACACATTGTGTGAAAGTGACTGCTGAAAATGTAAGCATAATTTCTCTTTGTGCCTATCATCACAATAATAAACAGTTTGGAGAGTGTGGGTGCACCAAAAAGAAAAAGTAAGAATAAAAAAAAAAAAATAAAACACCGTACTCATTATTATGCTGGAAAAGTAGCTCATAATTGATTCTTCTGATTAAGTTGATTGTGTAGGAAGAACACTGGATCTAATGGCTGGTCTTTCTTTCATTCTACCAGATCACATGTTTAGCTTAAGTGAGAAAGACCTGAAAAAGATAGTGTCCTTCAGCTGGAAGAGGATGAGGAAATTATCCAAAGCTGTGGAACAGTATTCAAAGTAAATAACATTCCTGATCACTATTGGAAATCTGCAACTGAAAAATTGCTTAAGAAATGTGGACACAGCATTTTTAAGTTTAACCCAGAAAAAAAAAATATTGTGATTGAAAGTGAACTTTTTTTTATTGAAATTCAGTTTGTATGGCCAAGCTTATCACTAAGACTAATCTAAACATGACACACAATAAACCACAAAATTTAAAGAGAGAAGTACTTCTGCCAAGGTACACAATGTATCAAAACAGCTATCAAAATATTTTGGAGAAGAATGGAGCAACAGTGAGTTGGTTCAATTTTATTCTGCTTTAGAAAACCAAGTTCTAGGACCTCACATTGAAGAAAATGAACACAAAGTAGTTCGCGAGGAACAAATACACAAATGTAAAATGAAAGAAAAGTTTAAAAATCTAAAAGTCACATTGTTAATAATGCTTCTTGATTTGTATTTTAATCAAGCGACAGTTGCTTTTATTGGGTATTAAAACTAACTTTTTAGATAAACTCATTAAAAAGTTATTTTTATATTACGTGGGTAACAACCTCGTTTAGTGTTACACATAATTTCAAATTTTTAATTCTTTAGTTTCAAAAACCACTAAATCCCAAATTTGGTATTAAACCCTACCACATCTAATTTTCCTCAAATTTTTTTCTAAAATATTTATAAAACCATATTCCAGAAGTACTGTATATTCCAAAATTTCATGTTAAATGACTCATTTTAGTGTTGAAGTTAAATTACTTTGGATAATGGTTTATTCTGGGCAGTTTTTTGCAATTATCCAAAAAATTAGGTGAAATGATTTGGCGGCATTTGATACTAAGTGCATCACATTCTGTATATCTCTGGAAATAATTCTAGTTTACCAAAAATACACATATTATTGACGAAGTTCTTCACCGCACTGTAAAAGTTGTGGTTTGGTTTGCATAGAATCATCCCATATGCTCCATATTTTACTACAGAACAGCTGATTCACATGTTAATGTAAATTCTATTTCAGATAATTTTTTTCTGCAACTAACAAGAAATGAAAGATTGTATTGCTGGTTTCAAAGAATTTAGCTGTAGCGCACACTGCTGCAAATTCTATGCATGAATTGGGAAGTGCATATGGTGACAATAAGCCAAGGATTATGGCCATCTTGTACCCTTGGACTATCTCCACATGATTTTTATTTATGGGGAACATTAAAGAATGAAGTATAAGCATCATGTTGGTACATATTACAAGAATTAAAGAACAAAATTGTGAGAGAAATACAGGCAATTAGTCAATATGATCTTTGGCGAAGAAACCAGAATTGCTTTTGGTGATAGAATGTGTTTGCATGAAGGTGATCGATTTCAATATCTGTTGTGACACAGGTAAGCCTGTTTTAAGTTAATACAATAGTTCATGTTCCGTACTCATGACTTGCCGATTGCTTAAGTGTAACTCTGGCAGAGACTGCGCCGGCCCTTGCCCAGCTTGGTACCACCACAGGGCGGTCCGGTCGATGTACAAATGCACTGTATAAAACCTCTCTTATCAGCTAACACAGGTGAGTAATAATTTTGATTGTGAAGTTTTGCTAAATTAAATATATTTTGTTCCAGATAACTAGGGTAAGAATGTGAATGCAAATGCATATTTCTTATATCTGTGAGAAAATATATTTATTTGGTATGTGACAACTGCTAGATTTTCAATTTAAACAGCATTTTATGTTTATGTGATACATTTTGCTTGTTTTGTAATGAGTTGGCAGTTTGCAAATTAAGCTGTGCATTTGTTTTAAATGTATATTTTGTAAATATATTTTTATCTTTGGGTTTGATTTATAAATGCAATCTTTTCAAATGTGCCATTGAATCAGTCTTGAAACTTAGTAACAATGATGGTAGCTCATGTACAGTACAGTGTCACATTGGTGAATCTCTGCTGTATCTGGTTGTAACTGTTCTCTCATGATATGTACTGTCTGCCCACCAGAAAAAGGCGAGCTGGAGGAATGTGCCATGTGAATATATCTATCATGTTGATGCATGCTAGTGATTCACATATCAATGTTGGCAACTAATGTTAGCAAAAGTTGCCAAATCTTAAATTAAAAGTCAGTAAATCAAAATATATACTATAACTAGCTGAAATACCTGCCCATGGGTTGTGAGGCAGACACGTTCAAGAGGTTGCGTGTTTGAATCTCACTTAGGGTAAGTTATCCAGGCAAGGTTTTCTTTTTGAGGTTTTCCCTACCCTGAGAAGACAAATGTCGGGTAACTTAAAGCTCCATGGATCTCGGGCTCATTTGAGCATCATTTCACCCATTTCATTTCATTCGTCCGATATGACACAATGTTGGAGGATGTTAATTAAAAAAAAAAAAATGCTAACATACTGGAGTTCAAGTCTCCATGTGCACACACAGAGGGTAGATTGAAATGCTGTACCAACCATTCCTGCCTATCATCTCATCAGAGCAAGAATATTAGTGTATAACTACAGGAACAAATCACAAGACATGCTCCTGGCATCAATAATGTCTATCATCTCACAAAAGGCACACATCAAGAAAATCAGAAAAGATTAACACAGTCATTATTAAATATCTAGTGAGAGTAAACAATGAAACTATTCTGCTTTGTTCTAAGTTCTTTCGAGCTCTTTTTGGCACTGGCACAACAAGAGTAAGCAACATAGCAGCTTCTCTAATAGCAGGTAAAACAATAATGGAAAGAAGGGGAGTTGACCGAAAAGCCATATAATATGCCCAAAAGAAGGAACTGGTAATTAGTTTTTTATCCAAGCTAAAACCTAGAGACAGTCAATATTCAAGACAAAAAAAGCAAGCGACTTTACCTTCCACCAGAGTTAAATGTGAACAAGTTATTCAACATCTACAATGTTAGTGTGGCTGAATCGCTAAAAGTAAAGAAGTGGTTTTTCCACACTAATTTTTTTCTAATAAATTTAACTTGGGTTTTGGTGAATCAGCTGTACATGTTTGCAGTTATTGCAGTAGGACAAAACATGAACTGCAAGTCATGGAAAATTCTATAGAAAGAACGAGTTACAAGCTGAACTCCCTGCACATAAAGGCATTCCACAAAATGGTGAGAGAGAAAGACTCAGCTACCATATCCTTATGCTTAGATTTGCAGCAGGTGCAACCATTGCCTAAGCTTGTAATAGGTGAAGCTTATTATGCTCGCCAACTATCATTCTATGCTCTTTGCATCACAGATATAGAGAATAAATCGCCAGCATTTTATTGCTGGTGTGAAAATCAAACACGTCGTGGAGCTATTGAAGTTGCTTCTATATTAACAAATTTTCTAAGCAAACAGCAATTTGAGGATGGTGTACCCAAATTAAGGCTCTTCTCTGATGGCTGTGCTGCCCAAAATAGAAATGCGCACGTGGTCCATGCACTCTATTGGTAGCTTTTGAAAAAGTCTCCAGATTATCGGAAGGAAATATGCATGATATTTCCCGTGAGAGGCAACCACATGTTTGGAGTTTTGGAAAAGGATGTTAGAAAACAGTCTGAGATATTAACTCCAGAGAAGTATGTTGAAACATATTCTAAGGTTGGTACCGCTCGCTAACTGAACAAGGATTAGTATGTGCATGACTTTAAGAGCTTTGCAATTATTTAAAAAAGCCAGATGGTATAAAGGAAATGAAAAGGGTCATGTTAAAAAAGAAACTTAAGGGGAATACATTTTACGTTTCTCTAAAAATGGAAATGTCGTATAGACTGAATGATGAATCCAAGAAATTTGTCTCCATGCTTAAACGAGGAATAGCAGTCGAACAACTAGCAGAGACCCCAGTTCTACCTTTGGAACAGCCCATCAAATTAGAAAAAAAAATTATTTGCACAAGCTTTTAAAACAACATAGTGGTGAAGATTGGTACGGCAATAATGAGCTAAAATTTTATTCAAGCTTAATGCAGCATGAAGATGATGCACAACAAATGGAGGAGGGAAGTGAGAATGAAGACTGTGATTGGAAGAAGAATGTGCTTTTAATTCAATTTGAAAACTGTCTCAAAGTTTATCATTAAATTAGTTTTGTTTCACTCTGATAACTACCAATCACAAGTGTTAGAAGTTCTAAGAGCATTCATAGAATGGAATAGCTTTTTTCCTTTACGTTTGCTCAAATATAGTGGTGTTATAACACATTACTATTCAGAACACATGATCATTAATCAGGATTTTCTGCATGTCTGCATATGCGTAATTATTACATTGAATTGGTTTCAAAATTGTATTGTTTCAAATAGTCCAAAGAGTTACAGTGTCCTAGACAACACATTAAGAACAGAAAACATGTGTTGTGAATTACAATGGCATGTAAGAGTTAAAAATCCGCAATAAAGCAATTTACTGAAATTAACATTGTTTATATGGAAGAACGGTTCAAAAAGCTTTATGTCCATTTATTTGGTGCAAAACAAGATAAGTCCAGCATTTTTCGTATTTTAATCCACGATTACAGCTTTGCATTAAGGCTGTGATTTTTTACACTCATCGCCATGTTATACGCTCATTTTTTAGATCACAACATAATTATATTTTAAAAGTATTGTTTACTTTCGGAGTTATTACATTTTTGGCTTTCCTGTAAAATTGTTATTTGCGGACTTTTCCCCTTTTGAAACGATACTCATATATGTTACTGTTAATTTTGAAAACCGCTTGACCGCTTCACCATGAAATTCGGAATGAACATTTTTCTCGACTCACTTTTCTTTTACGTAACATGTTTATCTAAAACACAATTTTACATAAAAAGAAAGCAGAGGAAGCTTGATTGCCCAGGTACATAAGAATACTGCATTTAACTTGCCAAATGACAAATAGCCTGATTTGTTCTTAAAAATTACTTATAGCTTTATAAAATGCCCTATCAAATTAAAATGTCTTATAATGCAGAAAAAATGACCTTTAAAAGTGGTTTAATTTCACTCAGTGTTATATTTTCCACATAGTATTGCCCTAGAATTATCTGAAAAAAGTGCATAATCATTGAAACCTGGGCCCTAATTGTAAAGAATGTATTAATTAATTTTGAAAGTTGATAGCAAGAAATTTCAGTGGATAGTATAAATGAAACAGTATAAAATGATCTGGCTAAAACATTTACTCCTAACTCATTGCATGTCAAGAATCCAATCTAAAAAGTATCTTTGTGGTTAAAGACATGTAAACATTGGAAACAGCAGTAGGCTGTGTCACATGGGTCATCTGTTGGTCCAAAAGCTGGTTTTCAATAAACTGAATGGAAACCAGAACAAAAACAACGAAGTTAATATACATGTATTACAATGTGGGCATTTAAATTAATGGGAAGCTTCCCGGTGTCTTGGGAATAGGAAACAAGTCTAGGTCAAATTTTAACATTCTCATCATTCATGTTCCCAGGCACAGCACAATAGATCCACTTTGTGTGTATTAGACTCTTCTGTGTAAAAATTATTTAAGGCGGTTGTGACAAAAGAGTCGTTACTGATATTTCTTGCTGCAATTTGGAAAAATAAAACTGGGAGAAATTCCAGCTCAAGGTCTCTTGAGTATTGATTCTTTTAGTGAAATTGTCATCTGTAGTTCATATGCAGCTCAAAACTGGTTATTTCAGAAAACAATAGCAAAACCTAGGCGGTGCTGTGGCCGAGCAGTTAGACCGTTCGCCTACCACCTATGTGGCCTGGGTTCGATCCCAGGGACCTGTATGTGGTATTTGTGGTGGACAAAGGGCTGTCTGGGCAGGTTTTCTCTGAGTTCTCCAGTTTCCCCCACCACTCATTCCATCAGTTGCTCCTCATCACCTTTCAAATCATCCATTTTGCCTGCATTTCATATCATCCTCTTCCTCACTCTCATATCTGATGCTTGGCTGACCACCCGCTTCCAGGTCTTCACGTTGTCCACTCCATAAGTTCATCTGCTCCCCGACAGGCATTTGATCCTTGGCACATACTTGTAAGCTCTAAAGGGTGTAAGTCCTACATAAGGGGAGGGTAATCAGATAAAGAATAGTAGCAAAATCTACAAAGATTAGCAAAAACCTATAAACATTATCAAAGAACAAATAACTTAAATGTAACACATTGCGCATGTCGCTGGATAGAGGAAGGTTTAAGGTTTTATACATTCTCTATACACTCAACAGTAGCACGAGAAACATCGAGACAGTACTCTTATTTCATTCTGTACACACACTGTTTCTTGTTTATTGAATTGATAGCTGTAACAATTTGATTTCTCAGATCTTGCAAAGTAGTTGCCATATGTATGACAAATACTATCTTTTATGTATCCCCACAGATAAAACTTGCAGGGAGTAATGTCTGGTGATCTTGGAGAGCAAAAATTTGCACTTGAGCAGTAGACAGATTGTGCAAATTCCAACACAAAAAATGCTTCCTCCTGTGGTGTAGTTGTCATGTTGCTATAAATAAACAACAGTGCAACTGCGATCAACCTTCCTCTGTCCAATGATATGTGCAATGTGTTTCTATCTTTAATAGTTTTTCCGTGATAAAAAATTGAAATCTACTCTTTCATTTTTAAACACACTGTATATTACTAAGGGAATGAAGCTTGGTATGACTAGAATAGGAAACAGTAGTAGATCTGTATTAGAAAATGTATACTCTATTGAATTTTGAGTTGGCTGAATTAGAATCACATGAAAAAAATGTATCTGCTCAGTTAAAACAATCGAGTCCCTATGTGCAAAATAGATTTTGCACTTTGCAGTAGATAGTGCTCCTCTTATTGTTTTCAACATATTGTGAATCATAACAGGTATGCTATTTTACTTCCCATTCTGGTTTTCATTCTCGGGTTATTGTGAACAAATCTTAAAATGATAAGTTGAATCAAGATTTACTACAGGCAACATTATCAGGGATTCATTTAATTATTATAATTTCTATCTCAGCTTTAATTAGTTATAAGTATGTGTAAAAGGCTTAGTAAGATTTTTATACCAAGGGTGATGGTATTAATATTGGAGGTTAATTAAATGTTTGGTTTTTGTACAATGTTTACATGCATTCTATAATTTTATGCATAAACTGTTTTCCTGTGCATCCACATTGGTAGAGAAGTCCTAAGGATCTGGGGAGTAACTTATTTAAGCAATATATAATTGCAACAAACTAGTGAGCAATAAATTAGCTTTAGGTACATTTATGAAGCAGAGTATGGTCTACAATCATAGCTCAAGCCCATGCAGACTGTAGTGCCCACATGTTTAATATTGGATTTTCTTGGGATTTTGTAGTTTTGTAATTGAATTAATATTTTGATTGCAGTCTTCAGCAAGCACATGCAACACAGAGGGTTCCACAGCCTCATCACCTACATCATCAGTAAATCTTGCACAGCAACAACAGCAACAACATCAGCAACCACAGAATAACAACAATAATGCTCCCAAGTATGGGACACTTGTTCCCAACAGGATATTTGTCGGTGGAATCTCCGGGAGCACCACAGAAACAGAACTTGCTCAGCTATTCTCAGGTAAACAACTGCTTGACATTTAAAGTCTTTGTTTGGATTCATAGCTAACTTTACAGGACTTTTATGCGTATGTGTGACTAATGCTCAGGAATTGATAATGAAGTCAATGCCCTTCTAGCTACCCAGTATTTGGTGACAATATTAGGATACATCTTGCAAAGCTTGGCATGATTCCAGATGTTCCATATTCATAATTTCTTCTCTGGCACACAGTAGGCAGTTTGGTGAGGTTGAAAGGCCAATCCTATAGAGATGGTTATGCAGACAATCATGTCCAATTATGAGACGAAATGTGAAACCGTGCAATTGCATGAATTTCAAGGAATGAAGTCCAAGAAACTACTAAACTTCATTTAGAAGACTAAGATCTTGATTATTTAAAGGAAGAAAGCACAATAGATCTATTCTGGTTGTGGTGTGCATAGGGCCCTAGAGTTCCCACTCTTCTCTTTTGAAAATAATAAATAATCATATGACATGAAAGGTGGCAACAGCTGATTCTCTTGGTAATTTTGGAATTATTTTAGGATTTTGTGCAACTTGCAGGCACTTGGAACTTTAATATACTTTTGTTATTTTATTTATATAGTTTTTCTCAATTCTTACTTTCTCTACCACGTATACTAAGTGGTGGAAGTATTGTATTCCACCCAAAAATTCAATTTCAAGATTTTACTGCAAATATATGGATATAATATAAATAACTATTAAAATCATAAATAAAAACAAATTATTATAAATCTGTGTGAGGTCCCCTGAAACAAAAAAAAAAGCATTTTTAGAAAAAGGTGTGTGTGTGTGTGTCTCTCTGAACAGCATAACTCAAAAATGAAAACTCAGTTAATCAAAGTTGGTATTTAAGTTTAATATCTTTCAAGGGTGCGACAATAAAATTTTTGAAGAAAATTTCTCTGCCCTAAACTGCCCTTTACATGGAAAATTTTTCAGTTTTGATTTTCTGGAAAATGGCTCTTAACAATTTTGATTAAAGTGCCATATGTATAAGATAAAATGGCAAATGAAATGTATATTTTGAATTTGCTGGCTATAGCCCATGTCCTGTGTACTTTTGATGACTTCTGCATAACTGGTAAATCATAAGAGACGCACCAAATCTTACTGTACAAAAAATATAGATCTCATTAAAACATACAATTTATGTCCAAATAAATTTTTTTGTGGCGTGAACCATTTTAGAGATATTCCTTATTACTTTTGTGAGCTTTATGGTACTTTTCTCAAACGGAAGGTCGAAATTCATTTTTTTATATCTTAGCTGTGCAGTGAGAACAGAGTTTTAAAGCTTTCATATAGCGACCAGCTTTAAAAGATTTTGACTATCACTCAAAGTGTACTGCAGGCCATGACAAGGTATGAATTTTGAAATACCACCAATAGATTGTATTTATAAGTTTTTGTTTTCAGAGGTTGGCGACAAATAGATCTTTTAAGTTGAGCATCACTAACAATGGTAACTTGTTTGGATAGCTTTGAGAATAAGTTAGATACAACTTGAAACTAGTGTTAAAGCAGTATAACAACTTGCAATATTAATAAGATTAGTGGAGCTTTTAGTTTCTAATTTTTTCTTAATTTAGATTCTGTTGCTTCACTGGTAATAGCTTCAATTTTCCTCAATCAACATGACAAGGTATCTGATTTTCATGATACTGCTATAAGGAATTATACTGATTACCTGATGACATATATTAATATTTCTTATTTGCTTAAGTTTGTGGAAATATTACTAAGTAGACTTTTATATCCAGGAATAATTAATTGTGATTTATGGGAATGCATACATTATGCTGGTTTCGAAATGGGGATATTTTTGTTGACGACACATTTTGTAACCTTACTTTTATGAAAGAATAGTCATAATTGTCATTGACAAGCAACAAAATAGGGGATTAATTCTTGACCCTAGAAGATATTGGTTTACAAATTATCTGGACAAATGATCACAAATGACTGAATAATGGTGGTATAACTATAACCTCAGAAATAGAGGAAATGCTATTTCATCTCTTACGCTGGCCTGCATGGCGTAGAAATGTTTCACAAGTGGTGATTGTGAGAAAAGTCTATGGACTTCAAAACCTCTACCGGCCAGGTCCGATGTACCCATTACCAATAACAGGTCTGGCCCTGCAGACATACTGGGGGTTTTCGTGAGTGGACGATGTAACCACCATTACAAGGAAAACATTGATGTCCACTTAAAAAATTATTATACTTATGCTAAGTAATTAAACAAATTAAAGTGACAAATCTTTCAGATAAGTTTTCCAGAAATAAAAAAGAAGAAATGGCTGATGATCATCTACAAACCTGTGAAGTTCTACTTGTTAGATCCACCACAGAGAAATATTGGAGAGAAAGAGCACTAATGGCTTCATTGCCAAAGCCCAGCATTTGATAACATAATCACACACCTTTGTAATAGATGTTGAAAATGATATACTTATGCTGCCACACATCCCATGGCTTTTAACAAAGTATGTTATTGTTAGCTAATGCTGGATTTCTGACAATGAAGTCATTAATCCTCTTGCTCTCCAATATTTTTCACTGATGGATGGGGCATTAGAAGTGGCCGGGCATATTTGAAGGTGGTCTCGATCCATTTCCTCTTGCAGATCACATAGAGGACAGAGTGGTGAAGAATATATCCCAATTCTGTTTAAATGTTTTGCCAGACAGTCATGTTCTGTAATCAACCTTAAGGTTGCAACTGCCAGTAATACTCAGGAATTAATGTTTGAATATTTGGTAGTTCCCATCTTTTGTTTTTTGATTTTTCGTAGTAATATTTTGCAATAATTTTTTTGAATTCAGAGTTGACTAATCTTTTAGCTGCATAAAATGGTAGATTAACTATAGATTTCTGTACACTGCTGGTTCCCTTTTTTGCAAGAAAATCAGTTTTCTCATTACCACTCAGTCCACAGTGAGTCGGTATCCATTGGAAGACTAGGTGTTTTTGAAGTGCTGTTAGATGGGTAAGGATTTTCCAACATTCTATAATTGTTTGGTTTTTTTGGTGACAACTTGGAAGTAATTGCTATAATGGCTGCCCTGGAATCTGAGAGAACAACTGCTTGCTGAAAATGTGAAATTCTATACAAAAGATTTTATAGGGCCATTCGAATTGCTTCAATTTCTGCATCAAATTTAGTAGTTCCATAACTTAAAGATTTGTAATAGGAAAAGAGGTGACACATGACTGGAGCCCCTGCTCCATCTCGGTTTGATATCAATTATCCATCAGTATAAATATGGAGCCATTCGTGTTCTGGAAATCTAGTATGGATTGCCTCTAATGCCAATAATTTCAGAACACTAGTTGGAGTATCACTTTTCTTAACTTCTTCTGTCAGGTGTAAATAATATGTGATGTCTAATGTTTGTGTCGGATAGACTTTAGATATGAAGTTTTCCTTTAAATTAGGAAGGTGTACATCCTTCTTGATGTCTTGAATTTTGGAAAGAAAGCTCTCCTGAGTCTTTAGTGTATGTGTAAAATTTCTCTTGTGCCACGTGTTGAATGGGTGTGACCAACTTTTCGTATTGAATAAGAGCTGCTTTTTCTATGTCATATTCAATGGGATATTGATTGGTTAGTATTTCCATAGCTGCTATTGGTGTGGTTTTGATAGCACCTGTAAGTAGTCTCAGACTTTGGTTTTGAAAGATTTGAGGGTTTTTTTTTTAATTCTTTTTTTTTTTTTTTTTTTTATTTGCTGTTACAAGAACTTTGCTGCAGTAAGTAAATAATGGCTTTATATCTTTATATATACATTATATGTCATGTTAAGAGCTGCTCTGGAACATTCCCACTTCATTCCTGCTAAATTCAATATAGCATCTCTCATGAATATTATTTATGTTTTACATGTGATAGTGCACGGCAAACAATATTGCATGGTACTTCATTGAATATGTCTCTGCAATGAATCCACTATTGACCTAAATTAAGAACAAATTACAAACTAAAACCTCCCGTTATCTTATTAATATTGCAAAAAGTAGAACTGCTGACTAGTTTCAAGTTGTATCCAACTCATTCTCAAAACTGTCCAAACAAGTTAACATAGTTACCGATGCTCAACTTCGCCAACCTCGAAAACAAAAAGTTATAAATACAATCTATTGGTGGTATTTCAAAATTCATAACGCAGTTTTTGTTTTTTAAAATGAATATCTTTTCCCAAACCATTAAATCTATACTTTCATTTAATTGTTTTAATAATTTAACTTCTGAAGCTGACAATATAATCAAGCAATTCTGAATCATGTCCTATTGAACTTATATTTTTAATATTGCACATTGCCATTGTTCTTGTTACCAATGCTGGGTGGTTGTGAGCCAGCCTTAATCAGTTAATTCACAGAGTCTGTGCCTGTGCAGAGGTTGATACCTTGAAACCATTATTTCACTGTTATAATGCCACAAAGTGCATATACTGTAGCAAATAATCTTGTAGCATGATTCCTGAGACAGCAATCTCTTGTACTTGTGAGAGACGATTGTCTATAATGAATTCCCTGCAGTTCATGTACTTCACGGAGAAGAGGCTCACATCTTCTAAATAAATTTAGGTAAAAGAGATTTATTCCTGATAAGAAGCTGTAAGCTAATCTCCAAGTCCTGTGGCAGGAATTATATGTCCAGGTGAACTAATGAGAAAATTCACATTAATATTTCATATGTCAAGTTGTATCCATCTAATATGTGTAAATTTCCTGTATAAAGTGAATATTGAATAAGTAAGGAAAATTAAGGAAAAAGTTAAGCAACAGCAAGATACAGTATCTATCAGCTTATTGATAGAAAGTGGAAATCAATATTGCTCAGCAACATGGTGTAATTTTCTGCAAAGAATTATTACATATTTTGAAAATTTGTCGTTTAACCAGTGTTTTATTTTTTCCTCTTCCCCAGCATACGGAAATGTCAAAGCAACGAAGGTTATAAGTGATCGCGCAGGTGTGTCTAAGGGTTATGGATTTGTCACTTTTGAAACTGAAGAGGAAGCAAAACGATTAATGAGAGATGTGAGTAACCTTGTCAGCTTTATGTGAATATATAAACAAAACTGTTTAACCACATGTTCACTATGTTGTTTGTTTTTTCTTTCAGTCGGAATGCATTGTACTTAAGGAACGAAAGTTGAATATTGCCCCAGCAATAAAAAAACAGGTATGTACTTCACATCAAGAAACCATACAGCTTTTAGTTTGTGTTTATTTTGAGTAAATTTTTTAAACACTACATCACATGTTTTATGGGAGACAAGTTTCAGAAGCTAATTATTGCTCTCATCACAGTAGATGGTGATTACAGTTTACTGAAGATTATTAAAGTATAACTGACATTTTTTTACCATTATGAGATTGGTCACTAGAATGTGGTGATACTATACTGACCAGCACATAACTTGACGGTTCTTTGTGCAGAAGAGAGAGAGAGAGAGCGCTAGTATAGTTGAGCGAGTTGTTGCACATGCAGCAAGTTCCTCGCGCCAAAGCAAACTTCTTTTCAACAATTAAAGGAAAGGAGCGAAACACATTATTATATTCGTAATTTTATGTACCCTAATGAAAAGCATTATAATGCATGTATATATAAAGGACATTCATTATATTACTCGCACCTTAAACTGCAGTTGTTTTTAATTTCTTACAGTAAACATACATTTCATTCACACAGATACAAATGTGAAAATCATATTATAAAATAAACCTAAGAGACAAGGAATTGAAAAGACAACATTTAAAGTTCAAGCAATAGATTCATTCATGCAGAAAATAATACAGAGAGTTACAAAATGTGCTTTAGCATACGTTATTTAAGAATAGTTGCATATTCATCTTCTATAAACTGTTTAATGTGCCCTTGTGCAGTTATGTGTTTTTCTGTTTGTTACTGTGTCAATATTGACTTTCTTTAAATAGCGCTGCACTGTCAATTTAAACATTTTATATTCAATAACAAAACATTCTTTCTAATGAAAATGGGCAATATCACGAAATTACAAGATTTATGGCACTATCTAACAATATTTTTCCAGGAAATTAAATTATTTTGTTGTTTAACGACGCTGTCAATTGCCAGGATCACATCAGCGTCGCCGGTGTGCCGGAATTTTGTCCCGCAGGAGTTCTTTTACATGCCAGTAAATCTACTGACATGGAGCTGTCGTTTTTAAGCACGCTTAAAAACCATCGGCCTTGGCCAGGTTTGAACCCGTGACCTTGGGAACAGTAGGCCAGCGTCTAACCAACTGAGCCACCCAGACCGACATATATTTTTCCAGGGGAATTAAATATGGGATTACCAGAAGCTTGTTCTGATAACCTACCCTCAAGAACAATTCTTTGCACCATTGTGAGACCTACAGCACAAACCTCAGCTGTGCGTTTGTTACTTTGTGTAAAACCGGATGCTGCTTTTTGTTTCCTTCCATCATGTGCACTGGGTACTATGTATTAATATATTGTAACATACGTACTATCACTACACTGTTAAAAAGCACTTTAATGTTGAATAGGGGAACACAGCTTTCTCTGTAAGAGAGTCAACAACACACTGACTCCCATCAGTGGACATGGTTGACATCAGTAAATGCCACTGTTCATCCTATCTCACCCGCCAACTAATGTGCTAGTCAGTATAGTTTTTAGCTTCCATTTACAACCAGCAGCTGTTCTTCAAATGCACAAATGCTACATGTATTGCAGAGATTATTTGCAAGGGCTGTTCCAGAAGCACTCAACCTGACATATAGATAGTGGTTGTTGTTTCAAACAACTGACTATGGTAGAAAGTACCAGCCTTATAAAGCTTATGTTTGAAGTTTGACGATACTATTATTAAGGCTAGAGATTTTTTCCGGGCTTAAAAGCCGTGGTCTTTTTGAGTTTTGAGGTCCAGACGTTTCGTCCATTTCTGCGGTGGACATCATCAGTGGCGCAGTCTGAGTCTTCTCAGTGAAGGTACAGTTACCACAGAATCGTTTATGACTGGGGGTGCCATATTTATATGTTGGTTGCTCACAGGGGATTGGCTAGGCTTGAGCGGGAGTTGTGTGTTAGTTGGACGGGGCTTCTCCGTTCTGGTTGCTGATTGGTTTATGTGGCTTTTCTGCATTAGTACTTCTTTTTTATGTTCGAGTATCGGATGCCAGGTTTCGTTCAATTTTAGAGTTTCTTCCTTCCTGTTAAAATTATTGGGGTGTTTGTAAATTTCTATGGCTTCATGTTGTAGTCTGGCGTGGTAGTATGGCATAGATGAAAAAACAGCAGTCTCCTTATACTGAATTATGTGTTCGCCGTCGGCCCATATAGCATGTTCTGCGACCACTGACTTGTCTGTATGTCCCAGCCAATGGCACCTCTTGTGTTCTGTAAGTCGGGTGTTGATGCTGCGTTGGGTGGTACCTATGTACACTGCACTGCAGGAACATGGAATCTGATAAACACCGGCTGAAGCGAGCGGGTCCCTGGGATCTTTGGCCGACCGAAGCAAGGTATTACTCTGTCTGGTAGGCTTAAAGATAGTTCTGATGTTGTGGCGCTTGAGTAGACGTCCTATTCTATCCGTGACATTTTTGAAGTGAGGCAGAAAAGCAGTGCCTTTGCTGTTGGGTGGATCCCGTTCGAGGTTGGCGGGGTGAGGCCTAGGTGGGCATATTGCTCTGCAAACTTCTTGTGCCGTGTAACCATTTGAATATAAAGTCTGTTCCAGATGTCAGAGTTCCTGCTGTAACGTGTTAGGCTCACAGATGCGGGCAGCTCGGTCAGTGAGGGTCTTTATGATGGCACGTTTCTGCTTAGGATGGTGATTGGAATTTTTTTTCAGATATCGGTCGGTGTGGGTTTGTTTGCAGTAGACTGTATGTCCAAGAGTCATGTTGCAGTCATATGAGTGCAACACTTCAGGTTTTTTTCTGGTCTAACACTGATCCCATTCTTTAGAATTTTTTGACAGTTTTTTGAATTGTACTTCTGTTAGGCAAATCAACATTAACAGAGCATTCCCGAAATGTTCTATGACACAGAGACCGAGATTTGTGTTTCATAAAATTGCAACAAATGAAAACTCTGTACTCTGTAGTAAATTGGATTGTGACTGGACTAACATGCAACTGAACACCACCAAAGAACGTTATCTACGTGGCATGAGTCAGAACATTACGCCATATGTGATGCAATTGCAGGAATTGCAATCTCAACAGGTGAGTGTAGCGTGCCCAAGAACAGCTGCCATAGCCGCTTTATCTATTAGCTATGTATTTCCATAACTGTTTTCTATTTTTATTGTTTCTTTTACATGCAGTCTTTAACATATCACCTGCTTTGAGTTTGTTAATCTGCACTATTTTCCAGTTAAATTTCTTTTAAAAATATCCTGTGTCATAAGAAGATACAGTCAAAGCCGGTTATAGCGATATAGCTTTTACGACGTATTGGTTATACCAGCGAAATTAGCAGTCCTGTCTAAACCCTAGATGAATGCTATATTTAAAAAATTGCTTAGTAGGACATCGAATACAGCAACTTATATAAAACAATGTATTTGTATTAACTTTTTGGAGAAATAAATCACCTATAACGTCCAACGTTCATTTTTGTTTGTTACATATAGTAATGTACAGAAGTATGTTTACATGTGGTGAATGACCTTGGTAGGATCTGCGTGTGTGGCTTCGTGCAAATTACCTTGGGGAGGTAACGTCTATGTTTCATTCCTGGAAATAAACAAGACACTTGCTGATGTGAGCGGCACTGTATTTAAACACACAGTTCTGCAATTTTCACTACACCAAAGTCGGAGAGATACTAATCTGGTCTTATAAATATAAAAGTGAACACAACAACAAACCACTGCGCAACTTTCAGCAATTCGACACATCTAAACATGCTCCTGTAACACTTATTTTCAAACTTATGTTAAGTTTGCAAGAAAAGCAAACACCCAGTTTGTGTGAGTTGGCTATAATGACTGCAAACTGTTGGTCCCTCTGATGTTGTTATAACTGGTTTTGGCTGTATTTAAGTTGCTAAAATCCAGGATAGTGCAATAAAATATGTAGTTCACTGTATTCGGCTTTACACATTAACATATTTGTGTTGATTTATATAGCCTTTCAATCGCACATATGAAGCAGCATCTCCGCCTGCAATGCCAACAAATGCCATATTTTACCAGAATGGGGTGCCATATACGTTCCATAATGGGGTTGCCTACTTCCCAGCCTCTGCCCCGCAGCCCACTGCCCCAGCACCCATGGCTGCTACAGGGGATCCTGCAGGAGTTTATCAAAGTAAGTTTCTCTTGCATGGTATTTTGTCATCTCATTTAAGGGACACTAGAAGTGAAATTTGAAAGTTCCACATTTGTTGATAGATTTTTCTGAAATTTTTACGTGTTTGTATTTATATGAGAATAGGAGGTACACCAAATTTCATTAAAATTGGATAATTCGTTTAGGATATAGAAATTATTTTATGAATTTAATAGGCACATTTTCAAAATAGAGCTCTCGTCTATTGACTTTTCAAAATTCATTTATATTGGCAGAACTGATACTCTAAAACATGGGTAACAATTGTATGAAGAGATATTTCAAATACGTTTGCTGATTGTGCTGTACATATTTCTTTAATAACAAAGAAAATTTAATCTTAAAAATTATTGATTTTTTTCATACAAAAAAAATGTTTTTGGAATTCATGTTAATGATAACATCAATATTGAAGCACAGTTTTGTTTAGCTGCTATTTATGAATACTTTTGGAAATTTTCATTGAATTTGAAGCAAAACTCAGGCACGACCTTCTTTTGGAATGTGCAGAAATGTAGGTTTGAGAAAAACAGGCTTTTGTATCGGAGCATCTTGTGTACGTTAAGGGAAGAGCGCTATTTGAAAGGGCCGTAATGGCCACATGGAGTGGGGGAAATGAAAAATGTTAGCTGATCCAAATGCACCGGTGTTCCAGGAACATTTTAAGGAAAAAAAGAAATTTTCGACTTTTTGACAATTTTGACCAAAATTTCACTCCCAGTGTCCCTTAAGAAGGAAGACATTAACAACTCATATGACCATTGCTGTCCTACCCATGCCAAGTATACACAGACTGAGAAATTCAATATCATATCCAGAATTTGAACCATGGAACTTTGACTTTCCAGGCCTTTGCTCTAACAATATTAAAGGTGATTAGTGAAACTTAACTATCAGGTTTTTCATATTGTTAAAATAAATAAAATATACAATATAGTTATCAAAAAAATGTTCAGTTTTTCTCAAAGCTATATTGAGAATGAGTTGGAGTCAACTCGGAACATGTCAGCACCAAAGAACTTGCAATATTACTAAGATAAGTGAAGCTTTTAGTTTCTAATTTGTTGTTACTTTAGTTTGCTTGTGCAAGTTATAATAGCTATACAGTTGGTGCAGTCGTTTTTACATGCTGTTTAGCTAGCCTTACATTGAGGTACCATTTGATGCAGTTGGTTTTACATGGTGATGTATTGGGCAATGAAAACTCTTATCTTTATCTTGGGTCGTGACGAGGGAATAAAGCATATACTTGACTTTTCCAATTAAATGTACAAATTTATTTTACTGCACACTTTTTAATTGTTATAATTGTGTTCATACAATATTTCTTCATTTTTTATACATTTCCAAATAATTGGCCTGCCTGAAACCATATGATTTACTATTTTTCAGTAAGTTACCAAAAAATGGCTTCCATCTGAGACAATATTTGTATATGTTACTGGCTTTTGTGAGAGATGATTGTTTTGGCATCGATAGGACGAGTTAGCCTCAGTCTGCAGTGCATGAGACTCTTAATCACAGGGTCGTGGGTTCGTGCCCAAGTTGGGTGCCATTTGTGACTGGCTTTTGTAAGAGATGATTGTTTTTGCGTGTATAGGACGAGTTAGCGTCAGTTGGCAGGAGCAATGAGTACTCTTTTCTTATCTCAGACGTGGTACAGAGATCAACCTGAAGGTTGCAACTGCCATTTTTCAAGAATACTCAGGAATTACTGTTTGAATGTTTGGTAGTTCTCATCTTTTGTTTTTTGATTAGTATTGAAGAGAATTAGCAGTAAAAGTAACTGCTTTTTGGAGAGCTCCATATTTTTATGTTGTGGCAGTCACATCACTCTCTCACAACCTCCTGAATGTCTGGAGGACCACACCTGTCATTGGTTTATGGGTCTCACCGACCTGACCAGGAGAGTTATCAAAATAAATTCACAGACCATATCTTCTGATTACCAATCAGACGACGCATTACATGCCAGGTCAACATGTTAGAGGTTATAGAGAAATTAGGGAAGTGGAAAGGTTGGAAAAATAAGGACTCCTTAGTCCTCGGGTACCCTACCAACATTGGGGTCGGAAGAGAACAAGAGATGACCAAAGTAAGGTCAGATAGAAAAGCTACAGTGAGGAGCAAAATACCAGTAAGTGGAAGTAATACTCTGTTCAGCTTGGGTACCTTGTGGTTGCCATCCATGTAACCCTGGTAGTTAGAGATTGTGCGTCATAAGATTTAGCGAGTTTTCACACAATACACAAACTATCTTCTTTTTCTTGCCTCTTGTTATTGTTTGAAAAAATAACTTGCAACATTACTAAGATAAGTGAAGTTTTTAGTTTCTAATTTGTTCTTACTTTAGAATCTTGTTGCTTCACTGTTAATAGCTTAAATTTCCTTAAGTGTTATCTTAGTTTCGATCATATTTTTAACTTTTCGAAGAATCACTTAGAGAATTACTTCTTCACTATAAAACTTTGGTCTGGGAGTATTTAAAATGCTTAATAATCCTTTTAGTATAGCGGCACATAAATTTTGCATCTACATTTGCTGAAGTCGTCAGACCAAGAGAGAATTCGACATCCCCGCTTTTCTAGGGTACTGCGTTCTTATAATATGTTTTGTTGTGCTTACTTGTGACGTTATTCCATGTTGTCATATTTTAGGAATTATCACAGTTTCAAACTCACTAAGAGAACCATTATAATTTGTCTCTTTTAACATTTTTGACCAAATACATAAATAACAAAACTCGATTACATAAATACAATTAAAATATATCTTTACAACAATTATTATCACTGACAATCTTCCTGGTGTTAAAAGAATGATTCTAGACAATCCGAGTCAAACATACATTAAACTGAAGTCAAGTTCACATTTAAATTGTTCACTATAGGGGATGCATATACAAATACTGTCTCATCTCTCTTGAATGTGTTGTCCAAGTGCTGTTTGGAAAGTTTTTTTATGTAACTATAGCAGTATCGCTTGGCTTTTGTCTTCCTTAATAATACCTTTCCTTATTTCATCAGAATTATCCTGATGACATCCTTCCCTACATATATTATATGATTTAACGCACATTTTGGCCATGCCACTAGTAACATTAATTCATTATTATTTATTTATGCCAACAAGCTTACTGCTGGTGTTTTTAAACATACAAGTTGTGTGTAGGCAATGTTTTAATGTTCTTAAAACATTAATTCATATTTCAAATCTCCTTCACGAACATGTTATGATGCATAACAATTATCGATTATGTAAATATGATTGAAATATTGAAGCAAGGTTAACAATAATGATAATTTGCACAAATTGATAACAGATTCAATAATAAAATAGATTCAATTAATAAAATCAAGCTGTCACGAATGATTGCTTGGCTTAAAGATTCCTTCAAATTCACATCTGCTTCACAATCTAATATCTGTGGAGTTGCTAATGTAAAGTGTTGGCATCTTTCAGCAACATATGGACCGCCACAAGCTGCTCCAACACACTCTCCTGCCACCACGGGATACCCAGTGATCTACCCATGTACGGCACACCCCACTATGTATATGGCACCCCAACAATTCCAATACCAGCCTATACCTGTAAGTATTACTGAAATGAACTTCGGTTACAGGAGTTTATGTTCCCCATTTTTGTCTTAACTGTTGAATATTCAGCTGTATTTTCTTTTTGTTTCTTCAGAAGCAAAGGTGCACTGTATTGGGGCCAGTTTATAAGCCATAACCAAACTTGCTGTATAAATAGCGTTGCTAATAAACATGTCACATGTAGGTAAAATGGCAAATCCTGGTTAAGGCTGGTTCACAGTGAGAACAGAAACCAGAAAAAGAGCAATAAAGTATATGTATTTTAATGTGAGTGTTCACAGTTAATGGGAAGCTTTATTGGCTTCCAGCAATGGGAAAAAAGTCTCGGTCATGTTTTAACTTTTTCGTTCTTTTTCCCAGGAATAGCATATTAGGAGGGGCGTTAATAAATTACTTACAAATGGTAGTTGTTTATACCTTATTTACTAATGAAGATGACTCTGTGTACATGGTATCTCTCAATATATGAGGTCAGATATGAGCTACAGATTGCTGTATTTGTTTGGTGCCTTATTGGAATAGCTCATTTTTCTTAACATCGTCTTACACAATGTCATATTGGATGATGAATGAAATTGGTGAAGTGTAGCTCAAATGAGCCCAAAGCCCATAGAGCTTTAAGTTACTTGACATTCTTTTTTCTTATCTGTATATCTCCTCTTTTTTACTTTCTCTACTACGTATAGTAAAGTAGAGGAAGTATTGCATTCCACCCAAAAATTTGATGTCAAGATTTCACCAGAAATATATGTTTTGAGGCCCCCTGAATTCAAAAAAAGCAATTTTAGAAAAAGGTTTGTATGTGTATCTGTCAGCCTGTGGACAGCATAACTCAAAAACAAAAAGTTTGTGAAAAACCAAAGTTGGTATTTAAGTTTAATCTTTTTCAAGGATGCGACATGAAGCTTTTGAAGAAAATAGCTCCACTCTAAACTACCCTTTACATGGAAAATTTTTCGAAAATTTTGATTTTCTTGAAAATGGCTCTTTCGATTTTGATTAAAATGCCATATGTTTGAGATATTTTTATGACAAATGAAATGTATATCTTGAATTTTCTGGCTATAGCCCATGTAGTCCTATTTACGGAAAAATATGTTGTAAGTGTTGTTCAGTGTTATTAATTAACTCACCTTTTAAATTAAATTGTCGAAATAAATTTGTTTGTATAGTGAATCATTTGGGAGATATTCTCATTATATGTGTAAGTTTTGGAGAACTTACACTTCTGTCAAACAGAACATCACTATTCATTTTTTGTATGTGTTAACTGTGCAAAGAGAACAGAGTTTGAAAGCTTTAAAAGATTTGACTATTGCTCAAAGCGTACTGTATTCCCATATTCCTGTTGTTCATGCAAGAAAACAACCAATAAGATTTCTGCAAATGTTTATCTCAACTAGCACGAAGGTAGAAGAATAAGTGTTTGTAAGGATGGTTAGTACAAGAGTAGAGAGTCATGTGAGTGCAACACATAAGATTTTTATGTATTTATTCCATATAATTTATCACCTCACTTGTAAAGGGTGACCTTCTATGAAAATAAATTAATAAGTAAACTATATATGGCTACAAGTCCAAACAAAGGGCCACCAGCTATATATACAGGTTTGTTCTCTGGACGAGTTAAGCTGTGGCTCATACAGTAGCTCCTTTACAGTGCATCTTATGGCAGAGTCTGGTGAAATCTCTTCATGCTTATAAACACTGGTTTGTCATGGACCCAGATTCTCGATCTAAGCTTGATACTAATGTTTAAGCTTAAGAGAAGAAATATTCCAAAATAAAGTTGTAACATTAACACAATTTATATAATATTGAAAGCATACATCAAATTTGAAAAATTCACTGCCATCTTCACATTAACTACAGGTCGTTGGCTTGCCATTCATCATTAAAAGCCAGAGGGAGTGTCCATGTAAAATCAACACACCCAGTTACCTTACCATTCTAGATTTTGCTAAAATTTGGTATAGTCATAGTGGATGCTGAGACTAAGGATAATACCAAATTTCAATTTTCTATCTCAAATGCTGCTGAAATATGTCTATGTAAAAAGCTTCAAAAAGTAGTTATAAAAGCATGAACAGGCTATTTTTAAACCACTTGGGGAACTATCCTAATTGAGCTACAGAGCTGGAAAAGTGTTATTTTGCAACATTTTTTTGGTGCTCTTTCCATAGATATACAACATAACATAGGCTCTAATTAAAACATTTATTCAAAATACAAATTGAAATTTTGATTTAATTTTTTTCTAAAAAGTACATAGTTTTAAATTTTCAAAATATTTCCATAAATACGAGGGGTAACACTATTTTTTTAAATCTGCTCAGTAGACAGGAAAAGTCCAGGAGGTGCAGGAAACATTGGTCTGGGTGTAGTGACAGCACTGTAAAATTCCTAGGTGTCTGCCTTTACTGCTTGGACATTAAAACAGGAGTAACAATGAAGATTCACTTGCTTCTACCGCCGATTACAAAGTTTGCACTGTAATTATTATTTATTTATGCCAACAAACTTACTGTTGGTGTTTTTAAACACACAAGCCGTGTGTGGGCAAAGTTTGAGAGGTAGAACTGGAACTTAAAAATTCAATGCCACAACTGGGATTTGAACCACAGACCTTCCGCTTACCGGGCGGACGCTCTAATTCAATGCCACAACTGGGATTTGAACCACAGACCTTCCGCTTACCGGGCGGACGCTCTAATGATGTGAGACTGCCTTTGTGGCTTACCAGGAGAAATACGAACTGGTTTGAGAATTTAATTTAGAGCGTCCGCCTGGTAAGCGGAAGGTCTGTGGTTCAAATCCCAGTTGTGGCATTGAATTTTTAAGTTCCAGTTCTACCTCTCAAACTTTGCACTGTAATCTGTTTTTTGATGGTAAAAAATTAATATGCCACTGAAATTCATCATTAGTTGTGCTGTGTGTACAGTAAAGACATTACGTCACGACCAATGGTTTCTCATCGGCATCAGTTGTGGAAACGAAAGGATGAGCCAACACCATAAAGGCAAAAGTTGTTGCATCGGCTGGCAAGGTCACGATATTCTAGGATTCGAAGGGAGTGTGTAGATTGATTACCTGACCCATGGGACCACAATGAAAGCTGCTTTCTATTGTGAGGTGCTGAGAAAACTCAGAAGGGTTATTCAAAACAAAAGGAGGGGAAAGTTGAGCAAAAGTTTTTCTCTGCCATGATAACACTCACCTGACCTTGTGCCGTGTGATTATCATCTTTTTTTGCAGCTGCAACAACGTCTCAGGGAAGGCACTTGGTAAATGACAATGCGTTAAACAAGAAGTTTGCCAGTTTGCCAGGGGAGGGTTTGACATTAAAGAAACCTGTTATCACAGTACCAAAAATGCATTGAGATTCAAGAAGATTATATAGAAAAATAGTTAATGTAGCTTTCAAAATATATGCTTTTTAAAATGTTTAAATGTTTTATTTTTTTAAAAAATAGTGCAATTTACCATTGAGACACGCCTCGTACTTAGTACTGTTGTAAATCATGTGGCAAAATATAAATTTGGGATTTTGATGGGTTCCTAACTCTTGTTTTTCCCTAATAGCTCCATTTTGACCAAACCTACTTTTACCAAATAGGAATTTACTTAAAGTGCACAGAAAATTAACAAAATATGAGAAATATCATAATATCATTTATTTATGCCAACAAACTTACTGTTGGTGTTTTTAAACACACAAGCCGTGTGTGGGCAAAGTTTAAGAGGTAGAACTGGAACTTAAAAATTCAATGCCACAACTGGGGTAATTGTTTCTGATGTGAGACTGCCTTTGTGGTTTACCAGGAGAAATACAAACTGGCTTGAGAATTTAATGCCATTCTGGCAGTTTGTCACAATAGCTCAGTGGTTAGAGCGTCCGCCCGGCAAGCGGAAGGTCTGTGGTTCAAATCCCAGTTGTGGCATTGAATTTTTAAGTTCCAGTTCTACCTCTTAATCATAATATCATCTTAAAACAAAATTAGGATGGCTCCTAGAGTGATTTAAACAAAGTCTGTTCACACTTTTTTGGCTAGTTTTTGAAAATTTTACATAGCCATGTTTCAAAAACTGAGATAAAAAATTGAGATTCTGTATTTTGCTTAGTCTCAACACTCGCTATGAGTATACCAAATTTTAGTAAAATCTAAAATGGTGGGGTAAAACTTTTATTCGAAGTGTGTTGATTTCACTTGGAATGAAAAGGTCCATGTTTCAAGTTGTGGCTGCTTCAATCTTGGCCTGCATGTGGCCAGTGTAAAATTATAATTAACATATATTTGTTTTCTGTAGTTAGTGTTTCGATACCCTAAGTTTTTAAAAAAGGGAATTTTTGTGAAAATGACAGTTATCTTTGATTTGTGTTAATGCGGCTTGGCCAGTCAAATGCTGGCTTCATCGCAGATGGAATGACCCAGTACCAGATTTCATCACCCATGCCTTACCTTGTACCTGTTCTGGATAGAATGTACTGAAGTCTGGGTAATAGGTACACTACAGAAGGTGGGGCATAGTGTGCCTGTTTTGCATGCCTTGTGTTCACTGTGTTTGGTTTTTCTTTGGCACTAATAGGCTCTACTTGAATGTTTTTATTGCTAGTTTCTTTTCATGCAGCTGAATGAAGTAGTCATTTCACTTTATGCTTTAGGTTAGAAGACATCATAGAAAATATATACTCACCATTATATATTGCAAAACTCTCTAAAAATCATATATAATTACTCCATCCTTAGAACTGCACTTGATATAAACACAAGCCTTAGAGAACTAACCCGCGATATGCCAAAACCAAAGCACACTATAAAATATAGTACATTAAATATTGGTGATTATCTGTGAGTTTTCAGGATGTGTGATAACCCTGGTAAAGATTACTTGAATGTAACGTGATAGCAGCGGTATTCCTAAAACTCCCGAGTAAATATCGTTCTGTTGCAACATAAAACACGAGGCATGAGTCCACATGGTGTTTGTGTTAGTCGCAGCTAATACGATGCATCAGGTTATTGCGGAGGGATACAAATTGCGAATCTTAGGCTTGATGGAGTATAGGTAGAAGAAGCATTGTACCTGGAGAGGAAAACACTTATGAAAGCCTGTCCGCATCCTTGGCACTATTTGCCGTCTGCCACTGTCATAGGAAAGTGCAGAGGACACAATACAACATTTTTAGAACTACTTTTAAAGGCTTTACTTACCAACCTTATGAAAAGAGATACTGAAACTGGCCACCGTCGTGGTCCATACATTTTTGGCACCTCTTTAGGAAACTATCAGTGGCATAGCGTGAAATAAAAACATGGGAACGCTGTAACTAGGGGAACTCTTTTTTTGCATTGACGATAAAGGCGACAGACATATTAGTGATTTCCCACTACCTTTCCAATTTATGTGATGTTGACAAATAAATCAATGTTATTGTTTTAGCAGTGAGAGCAGATTGAAGTGAAATGAGCTTATTTTGCGAAGGAAAAAAAAAAAACTCAAAATTCCAGCAATTTGGAGTATAAAAATTAGTTCTCACTTTCCTTTAAGTTCACTCCTGTGAATTGTTAAATTACAGAAAAGGAATAGAGTAAGACTCTCAGTTACAAAAATATTGAAATGTAATATATATGGCTACAAGCCATATAGTACGAAAAAACAAAAACAAACCCATTTTCCAAATGTAATTATGTTTTTTCCACACTAGCTGTGTGTAGGACGTAATTCCATTTTTCAAAATCTGAAAAAAATGAATGAGAGAAAAATCTTGGCTGGTGTGGTTTGTCACTCATTCTTATTATGTAAGTATCACACACACTTTGAGTTTGTGTAGAACAATTTTATTTGCAAAGAAACACAATTGACAGTACCTCAACAATACTCTGGAGTCAGACTCACACTGGCGTAGGGCTGACACTAGCATCTACAGTTTGGTATGTGAGGGGCAGGCAGGAGGGAGGTGAGGGGTTTGTGGGGAGGCCGTCCATGCAGGTGGTGAAACACTAACTTGTTTCAGCGTACACTGCTGTTTTAAAACGGGATGGATTGACATGTAAATTTTGTGTTTGCTATTTTAGATGAATATAGCTGCTCACCAGTATGATCTTTGAAAAAATCAGTACTAAATGTTTCTATAAAATAATTGTCCTGCATTAAAACTATTACAAAACAAAATAAATATAAAACAATGTTAAACACAGAAAAGTAAGGGGAACACTCAGCATGCTAGTGTCCCCCAAAGCTACACCTCTGGAAACTATCCATCACTTGCCGCAGTTCATGCTGAGAAATGCTGGCAATTTCCAGGCAGATATTCTGTTTAGTTCTTCCAGGGTGTGTGGGTTTGTGTTGTACATTTGTTTAAGTTACCCAGAGATAGAAATTGCAGGAGATTAGGACAGGGGACCACAAATCTCTACTAGTAATTCTGTCCAGAAACACACTTTCAGTTGTTCTCATCGAAAGGTTTGCCGTATGAGCTGTTGCAGAGTCTTATTGAAAAAAGGCAAAATCACTCTCCCTGTCTGTTAAATCTCTATAAAAAAAGGTGCCAAAATGTATTCATGTATGTACAGGTGTCAACTGTTGACTCAAAAAAAATTGGTCCTATAACTCGAACCTAATATTGTTCATGAAGTACCCCATCATGACGCAAAAAATTGGTTATTAGCGGAGAAAGGTTTCTCAGAGCTCCAATAAGCAATTTCTACCTCTGGGGTAACAAAGTGTATGAGACAAACTCACACACCCTAGAAGAATTAAAATAAAATATCCGTTGGGAAATTGCCAGCCTTTCTCAACGTGTACTACAGCGAATGAGGATAGTTTCTTAAAGAGGTGCTAAAGATGTATTGACAATGATGGTGGCCAGTTTCAGCATCTCCTTACATAAAATTGGTAAGTAAAGTCTTTAAAAGTAGTTTTAAAAATGTTGCATGGTTCCATCCATGCCTTTTTATGATAACGGCAGATGCAATGAGTGCCGAGGATGTGGACAGACAAAGCACCACACAGCCAGTTCATAAGTTTTGTGCTCTCCCATTGTAAAGAGTAGTAATAAAGAAACCAATTCATGCTTTAACACTATTGGAAAAAAATAACGATAAAAAACTCAGTCAATAGCAATGTTATCCCTTTTGTGTAGTCCTTTTACACTGCTCCATGTGAATTTTTTACTGTTGGAAGCAGTTCTGCAGGTCATCTTACATGATCAACACTTATGTTGTATTTACATTTACATCATGCAAGATTCCAATCTGGTTCCTTTTAGCACAGGTAAAAGTCCAGATTGCACATTATGGATTGAGGCGCTGTCCTGGCGGAGGATCCTAAGGCATTCTTCTCCAAGTCTGGTCTTGTTCTTTGGACATGTTCACAAAAGGTCTTAAACATTTTTATAATAAATCTGATGGACAATTTGACCTCCAAGCCCACAATCAATGCACATAATCCTCTGAATATTGAGAAAAACTATCATTGCTTTGAATTTTAATTTACTCAGGTGAGTTTTCTTCCTCGAGGATTGGGGTTTCTTCCAGTGCATGCATTGTCACTTAGTCTCTGGATTACATTGGAAAATCCAAGTGTTATCTCACATAATAATGGTTTTGAAGTAATCAGGATTATTTTTAATACTTCAAAAAATGTAAAAACAGCAATTCACTTAATGTTCCTTTCACTAGGGAGTTTTGGGACTGTCTTAGCACACACCGTTGTCATGCCCAGATTGTCATGCAAAATATAACACTGTACTTATTGAGGTAAGTTCAACTGGTTGGAATGCTCAAATGGGTGGTCTCAAAGTATTTTTGTGTCTTTCTTCAAATTCTCTTCAGTTTCCATAGCACACAGCCTGATCTTGGATCATCCTGTCTTCCCTACCCACCTTAAATATTGTGACATTTAATTTAAAAGGTGAGTCAATAACACTAAACAACACTTAAATATAATTTTCCGGAACGTGTTTCGAAGGTTAACTTTCCTCCATTAGGGGTAGTAAGGGGTAGTGATGCGCCTCCTATTGCCTTTCCTACCCAATTCCCATGCTCATCCTGCCCGTGGTGCACCCTGCTTTTAACAGATGAGGCTCTGGGGACCGAATCACAGCGGTATAGCTGTTTCACCTAAAATGGAGGAAATGTCATTTACATATGTGCTGGCCTATCACAGCACAACAGCATCCCTCAGAGGCACATGAGGGGAAGGTCGGTGGATCTAAATACCACCTATTTAGTCCTCCCGGCTAGGTCCGATGGACCCGTTGACCAACGATAGGTGTGGTCCTCCTTGCAAAATGGGGGTTTAAGTCGGGTGATGTAACTGCCACATTGTAAAACTGGTGCCCGTTAACCTCTTGAGCGATGGCCATTTAAACGTCCGCGAGCCGAGAACGGCTAGCATTTAAATTGTTAAATGCGCTTCGTATATACACAGCTGTATTTTGTGTAAATATTAAGTTATTTTAATGAAACAAAAACTGGTATAAAACTCGTTATTTGCAGTATAAATGTACGTCATCAGCAAAGTTGAGTTGTATTTACAAAACGTTGAAATGGCACAATTTTGTTTCACTGTGGTGAAAAGTCAACTTTGCTCTGTCGAACGCATCTAATATTAGTTCTCGGAAAGATACAGTAAAGAAACACCCATTGTATGTGTGGCTTATGCGCCAGCATACTGTGTAATAAATCGCTACTGCATGCGTGGTCTCTTGAGTCATGAGAATAGATCAACATTACAACTTTTGCTTACGCGAGTTTTGTAACTGAGTAGAGTCCGTGTCTTTCTTTGTTGAAATACATACGTATTCTTTCCTGCTTGTAGCTGAAGGGAGAAGTGGTATAAAAAGGTGTTTTTGCACCAACTGGATATAACCATATACAATTGTTTGGGGATTTGGACAGCTCTCTAAACCCACACAGGACAATGACCGACCTTGACTACCGACTATAAATAACTTGCAGCCTAATTGAACAATACCACGTGGGGGTTGAAAATCCAAAACCCCTGCACCCTTCAGACTTCAAGGAAAACATTATCCTAAAAGGAGACCACCAACAGCAAAGAAGTCCCGCCCATTTCGAAAGTGTTTCGTATGTCGCAAGAAGGGAATTCACGAATGTGTAGATGTACATACCCTGTGTGTTTATCCCTGTTTTGAGGTAAATCACTGCAGAACGAACATATTAAGGTAAACCAATAAAGTATATAGACCTTACTAAAATGTTTCATAAAGGGAAAATTATAATAAGTTGAGTTGGATAAGGGATAAATAAGGGTTAAATGCTTAAATGCACAGGACGCCCATATCGCTCATCCGCCATTTTAAATGGACGTGATTTCACGTCGATATCCCTCAAGAGGTTAAGAAAACAGTTAAATGAAAGCCACAAATAGGTATCTCAGCCTCACCAATATGTGTCCTGTGTAACAATCCAGCAGAAATGAACGAAGACCACTTGAAGACCTGTGAAGCATTAAGATCAGAAGGAACTACAGTTCAAAAGTATTGGAAAGCACAAATGCTAATGGCTTCATTGCCAGATACAAGGCACTAGAAAACAACAACAACTTTCCTCCATTATCAACCGGACAATAGCTGGGTTTCCATGGTGTTTCATGGTGTGGATGGCGATGCTTCTTCTGATGTTTCTTCTGGCAACAGTTCAAGGAACTTGCTGAGAGTATCTTTCTGAGGGATGTCGAAATTAAGTACTCTGTTTCTATTTTTTAAAATGAAGATTTGTTCCCATGTGGACAGTTCTTGTTTTCTGGTTATGTGTTTGAGAAGTTTTGGTTCTGGCTTTATGTCATGATTTTTTGTCCAAAAGTGAAACGCAACTGCTGATTTTTCTAATTGTTTACTCTTGATGTTCCTAACATGGGAATAAATCTTCATTTTAAAAAATAGAAACCGAGTATTTAATTTTGACATTCCTCAGAAAGATATTTTCAGCAAGTTCCTTGAACCGTTACCAGAAGAAACATCAGAAGAAGCATCATCATCTGCACCATGAAACACCATGGATACCCAGTTATTGTCTGGTTGATAATGGAGGAATGTTAACCTTCGAAATGCGTTCCGAAAAATTATATTGTAAGTGTTGTTTAGTGTTATTAATTGACTCACCTTTTAAATTAAATTGGTTATTACAACACTGTTTTCAAACTTCTATGAAAGGAAGATTGTGATAGATATTGTCCAATTACCTTTTATGTCACTTTATTTCCTCTAAAACTGAATCACTATTCACAAATCATGACCTTGAATCTCACAGCTGTTCTATTGTGTCATAATCTTGTCATAAACACTGCTCAACTGTACACAACTCACTCTTGACAATTAACTAACAAAAACTAAACTGCTCGGTCCATGCCAACTTGTTTATATAGTCTCTCAAAAATCTGTGATTTTTCTGGAAATTGAAATTTCTCAGCTTCTCTCATAAGCAAGTTCATGCCTGTAGAAAGCTTCTGGAACTGTGTGGAATGGCACTTGTTCTGAGCCGACATTGTTGCAGTGGTGTGAGGTAGCCAACACCTATCTCCTTTATCTGCAGCTGTCGCAACAATATCTTAAACCACTTGAAAACTTGCAGAGGCAATAGACACTGATCACCATAAACTTTTGTCAACATTTTGCAAGTTTCTGTGGTAAATTGTTTTATGAAGAGTTTAAGGCAATGTATCTATGAAAATTAAAAGATCCAGTTTTCTTCTGATAGCTTTGATTTTTTTTTCACATTCAGAATATAGAATATATAGTGTACACAAAATTTCAATACTCTATGTCAAACCGTGTTTAAATTAATATATTTATTAGTAAATCACTTTTTGATATGCTAATATGAAATGACCCTTGGACCCTACAGTTTTTTGTATTTCTCCAAAATGTTTAATTTTAGCTCAGTATATAGACAAAGAAATTGTCCCATTGACATTGCTTAGATTTAATTAGTTTAAGAGATATCTTCAATTTTTTCAGTATGAGTTATGAAAAATATTTAATTTCAGCACAATTATTTAATATTTTTAACCAGTGCATGATTTTTGATACTTTAATCTCTGAAGCTCTCCTGAAAATTTCAAGCTAATAAGTTATAAACTAGGGTCCAAGGATTATTTTGAATACTGAAAAATGCTGGAAAAAAAAAGATTTGAGAAAAATAGATTTTAAAGTTTAACAATTCATTTTTTGTACTTTAACTAAATCCAATCAACTTAAAATTCTCCAGCACCATATGTGGGACCCTCTGTTGCTTTCTTCTTGGCCTCAGTAGCAGCTTTAGGAAATTTTAAGTTTGTTTGGTTGTTTCTTAATATGAAAGTTTTGGTTTTGCCTTCGCATTGTTCACAAAATTTAGAAATTTCTTGTTCTTAGCTAACCTCTACATTATGCACTTTTGCTAATTTATACCCAAAATTCACAAAATATCTGCTTGTTACGGCTTTACTATAGACTAATGAATAACTTAAAACCTGTTAACTACCTAAACAATACCTAATATATAACTGAAACACTGGGATAACCTGGCAAGATTATGGAATTACTGAACACTTAAGCATTTCTCTGTTTGTAAGCAAAACATATGTCAGATTCTCGGCATTTCAGCTCAATATATTGAATTCATTTCAACACAGCAAACTCACAACCTTTTGGAAGCAGAATTCCCTGCAGGAGACTACAATCAAAGCCAGTGAAAACGAAAAAAGCATTTCAAAGTTGTAGTGACAAACTTTAGTGAAGAACACTCACCTGCAATAGGTCATTTAATAATGGCTGATATTGAGAAAATTAAAGTGTATGGTTATAGTATAAAGTATAAGCACAATAAAAAATGCAGAAGGTAAAAATCAAAATTTTTGGAAATTTTCACCAAATTTCATAGGTACATTGCCTTAAAGGACTTTGGCATGCAAAGTTGGTCAATGAAATGTATGGAATGAACAAGTCCTTGACAGTTACTATACAATTTCTTGAGGATAAGGAAAAACCCCAGAGCAATATCCAAGTGCTTTCCCCAAGAACTTAGCCGTGCAGTTAGAGAGGGAAGCAATACTCTTTAAGTGGTTTTTAACATGCTTCAGCTGGGTGGGTCAAGACAAACTCTCTTTTTTTTTTTTTTTATTTAGGGCAGGGTTTATAGGTGTGTTGAATGTTGAATGAGTGAAATGGTGAAATCGTTCCCAGATAAGCCTGCTGTCCATATAGTATTGTTGTTGTGTGTAGTGTTTAACGCCCGCTTTTACTACTACGGCACCACAGGCGGTGACACTGATGATACATGGAATGAAGATGGAGCACCGATGGAATGAGATGGCGGGGGAAACCGGAGAACCCGGAGAAAACCCGCCCAGACGCCGCTTCGTCCACCACGAATACCACATGTGGGTCCCTGGGATCGAACCCGGGCCGCCTAGGTGGTAGGCGAGCGCGCTAACCGCTCGGCCACGGCGCCGCCGTCCATATAATATTGACTTACATAAAATTTGTCTTTTGAAAATAAGAGAAAAGCCTAAAACAAGAAAACTTGTTGAAGTAACTAGCCACAAATACGTTTCAAACTCATTCTTTAGGTACACAGGTTACTTCCGTAGCATAGAGTTGGACTAGTACACTATTATTTTTTTTTTATATTATTAAAAATTACTCGCACAATTTTGATTAAAATATATGTTTAAGGTATTTGCATGGCTAATAAAATGCACATTTTTAGTTTTTTTGAATAGCGTGTGAAGTCTTCATTCTGAATGAATTTTGTATAATTTAGAAGCTGTGTGTGTGTGCAAAAGAGAGCACGATCATTAGCAGTATTGTGATGCAGCATTTATGGAACATTTTTGAAAATATCTTTTTGTATTTTTATGGAAACATTAGCAGAAATTGACTTAATATTTTTTCCCATTGTGCATGTTAAAGTATGAATTAACTAATTGGGCATATCTATAAACAGCCGTTTATTATGATTAGTGTAAAGCAAATAGAAAAATTTAATCTAAAAGGTGAGTCCGTTAATAACCCTAAACAACACTTACATTTAGATTAAATTGATTATAACAACACTGTTTTCAAACTTCTAAGAAAGGAAGATAGTTGAATAGAAAAATATTTATAGCTGAAAGTTATCCCGGGCTGTTATGCCGTGGTCTGCTGGAGTTAAGAGTTTCCAGATGTTTCGTCCACAACTATAGCAGACTCTTCAGTGGCATGGTCGTAGTCTCAGAGAAGTTTGCATAGTGTCTTAAGGTTGACTTTCCAAGCTGCTGTATTTATACCCCGAGAGGCCTCTGCTCATTGGTCCGGATGGCAGATGGTAGGAGGGAGGGGGCAGGCTTCATCCAAGGGGTTGCTCCCTCCTGATTGGTTCACTTAGATTTCTCCTGTTATGTGTTGTTTCTTGCCTTCAGTACCAGGATACCAGTAGCTGTTGAGCTTCAAAGCTTCTTTCTTATTGGAATTGTGGGAATGTTTATAAATTTCAATAGCTTCGCATTGTAGTCAGGCATGGTAGTTTGTTACGAATGACAGAATGCTTGTGTCTTGTAAGTTCATTGTGTGTCCACCTTCAACTTCAATGGCGTGTTGGACAACTATGGACTGCCCACTTCACTATCACTTCATTCTCCTGTATCCCCCTTTCTCCTACAATAAAATGCATAATGAAGCTATTTCTAAACATTTATCTTGATTATAATGAAGTAGGTACGAAAGATTTTATAAGAATAGTTTGTAGAAGTCATGTAAAAATAAAGGATTGGTGGGTAGGAGAAAATAATGTGATTGTAAGACAGCACAATTTTTTCCCTTTATTGATCCTCTGATCATGCCCAGCTAATCAACATGTGTGAAAATGGTTGCTTATGATTTCATGCATGAGCATGTCAGTTTTATTGAGATTTCTAATGTATTTCTGTAATCTGTTAAGTTTCTTAAGTTAGCACTACATGTTTCTTAGAGATTTGCTGTTACATGTATAAATGTTGGCCATATTGAAGTTTGCTTAAGGGTGTCATCGTTGTGAGCTCTTGGTTAACATGCATCTACAATGTAAAGAATTTACTCTTTTGTCAGCCTCTGTGTAGAGGGTGTTGTCTATTACTTCCATGCAAATATCTCTGAAACAAAAATTTGAATTGAAAAATAATTTTCAGGGAAGGTGCTCATTACAATAGATGATACAGGTGTTCAAAAATTAAGCAAATATGATATTCCACACAAACTGGTTTTGTTAAGTGAAAACCCTGTATTATTTTTAACACAGTTTATAACAAGAAGAATAACATTAACCCATTATCATCAGCCATTTAAAGTACACCTGGCTGTTTTTAGACTCCAGCTGTATTTCAGTCAACATGATTTGGTTGAAAAGAAAATTCATTTATTGTAAAACTCCCTACTTTGATTAAACCACCTCTACTATCCATCACTATCAATTTGAATGCCTACCAAATAACAGACAACGTGCAAAGACAGGAAACAGTTGCTATAATAGCAATCTTATCTTGTATCTTTTTGCAGTAGTTGCTACTTTCTCTACTGCTTATCTGTAGTAAGTGAAGGAAATATTGTGTTCCTTCCAAAAGTTTAATAGTGAGATTTCACCAAAAATATATTTTTGAAATCCCTGATTCTCTACTTCCCCACAAAAACGATTAGAAAAAGGTCTGTATCTGTAGGTCTGAACCAAACGTGTTATTTAAGTTCAGCATCTTCCAGAAATGCAACAGGGATTTTCAAAAAAATTCCCAATCAAAAACACCCACAATATAGAATTTCCTTCCCTCTCTCTCTCTCTCTCTCTTTAATTTTTTATTTTCTCAAAAATGATATAAATGATTTGGATTAAAATACCACATGCTTTAAAGTTTCATGAAAGATAAAATTATGTCTTGAATTTCCTGAGAATAGCCAATGAAATCCAGTTTATTCTGGATTAGTTTTGTATAACAGATAAACATCAGAAATAGGCAAAACCTTACTACATAAAAAATGAAGATAGCATAAAAGCACACTGCATATGTCAAGGAACATGTTTTGTAACAATGACCATTTCTGAGATATTTTTATTATTGGTTTGCATTTCTAAGTATTTATATATTTTTCAAGTGGTAAGTCATTTGTTTTTTCTTTTGATCATACAAAGAGCATGGAACTTCAAGGCAATTTACTTTTTAATCATTAAATATGCAAATTATTTTGCTATGTATGCCACTCTTACACTAATTGCTAAAGTGATTTTTCATATCCTTCACAGGCACTGTCATATAAGTGATTTGAATAGCCATAATTGTTAAGGCAATATGCAATGGACTGGTTGTTCATTCAAAGTCAAACATTGCAAGTTTGTGTCCCATCAACTGCAGTCAAATGTGTATGTGGTAAATGATGAAGAGGGCCCACGTAAAATAAGCAGCGTGATACCATGCATGGATGTTGACAGGATTACATTTAACTGCAGTTGCATGGATTTTGCTTTTTGTTAACAAAAATAGAAGAAAAATGCACTACAATAATATTGAAGTAAAAAAATATATTTATCATATAATATAGCTGCAGATACTTGAATTGTATTGTTAAAGGCAAATATTATATGAACATAATAAAAAGACACTTCAAATACTCTAAAAATAGCCTCTTAATATTTAAGAGTTAAAATGCTGTCTAAGGCTTTGGCTTGCTGTATTCTTCTTGTACCTTAAACAAAATTATAATTAAATGTTATCTTTTTTAAAAAAAGTAGATAGAAGAATAAGGTTTTTATAAGAATAGTGTGTAGAGAGTCATATGAGTTAAACAAATCAAATGTTTTTATATCCTATGGTATAGCTTTATGTTGCAATGGCCCCCTAAATGGTTCTTGTTATTTCCATGAATGTGGACTACTTGTTTATACATTATACTAAGATGATAATTGGTATTTTAAGCAGGCGGCACCTGCATCCCAGTACATCTATACATCCTCGTCATCTGCAAGTGCCATAGCGCCAGGAAACGGTCCACCTGGAGCACAAGGAACACCCATGATCGCTGCACCATCTGCCAGCACTCCCCCTGGTCTTACAGCTCTTCAAGGCCAGCCCTACTACACCACCACACCCCTGAACCCTGCCGACATTTACTATGGCATGGCTACTGCTGGTCAAACATACCCTGCTGTGATGACAAACGAAGGCATAATCTATGAAACTCCCCCTCACACCGAGGCCTCAAGTAATCAGTCTGCGGAGGTACGTAGAATCACTAATTAGTTTAGGTTTTCTCTCCTATATCTACTTAAGAAAGATTAAGGTCCAGTTTTAAAGTAGACAATCATCTAGGCAGCCTGGGTTCAATCCCAGGGACCTGCATGTGGTATTCAAGGTGGACAAAGCGGCATCTGGGCGGATTTTCTCCGGGTTCTCCAGTTTCTCCTGTCACTCATTCCACCGATTGCTCCATAATCACCTTTTCATTCATCAATTTTGCCTGCATTTCCTATCATCCTCTTCCTCACTCTCATACCTGGTGCTTGGCTGACCACCTGCTTCCAGGTCTTCACTCTGTCCGGTCCATAGGTTCCTGTGTCCCCCGACAGGTGTCTGACCCTAGGCATTGGCTTGTAAGTCCTACGGGGTGTACATCCTACATAATCAGATAAATAAGATAATTTAACCTCTGGATTTATTTCATGATTAAATAACCAAAAATAATCTGCCATAACTGTCAATCTCTTTATATTTAATATTTCTAAAATGTTTCTTCATTCTGGTTTCCAAATGATGTTTGGTTTTACCAATATAAACCCTGTCAAAATCCAAACAGCTAAATTGATAAATACCAGATTTTTTATAATTTGGAATTATATTCTTTTTAGAAAAATCCCACAAATTTTTTATATTGTTTATTTTGAGGAACCAAAGTTATACTATGTTCTCTAAAAAATTGTATACATTTTTTATTGGCCCAAGAATGGTAAGTAAACTCCTATCTTTTATTTTCTTGAGGGTTGAAACTTCAACAGCTTTTTGATATTTAAATTTCTCCAACTTTTTATGCATGAAATCAGTATTAAAACCATTAATTACCAGAGTGTTGATAATGTGCTTGTATTCTGTGTTAAATTCAGACTTTATTTAAACTTTATTATTCTTGTTCTGGTTTCCATACTCATTGTGAACTAGCCTTTAGGGAGAAAGACAGAAACTAGTCACTGAGTTACATGAAGTTGTAACACATACTCGTGCACCCCCAAACTATGGAACTGGCTATGGGCCTGAGTTCTGATATGAGGATAAAATATATAGTATTAGGTCTGATGGAAAACTTAGATTTATATTTCATATATATGTTTCTCTATTTGTTCCTGTAGGACACTTGTTCTAGTTCAAGTAATTCAGATAACATGGGAGGAGAAGGAGGAGGAGGTGGTGGTGGAGGAGGAGGAGGTGTAGGAACAATGAACCGGGATAAAACCTCAAGCAAGCAAGATGACAAAGCAGCGTGTAATAGTGGCAACACTGCAGTTGTAAATCGACAGAACATGGAAACTCCTGTTGTCTCACTTCTGAAACTTCAGCAAATGTCAAACGAGCAGGAACAGAATATTAGCAGCAGCAACTTCACCAAAAAGTATACGGCGCCCTCCTTCAATCCTGGTCAAAACGATTTCCTTGCCTCATCTCCTTCCGTGACAGCATATTTCCAGCAACCCCCTACCGTAGCACATTCAGCAAATGCAAACAACATGAGCAAATCTAACCCAATGCTGCCATACATGTATCACCCTCATTCCCTACCACATCAAACCAATTCTATGTATGTTAACTACGTGAATCAGAATTCTGGTTCATCTCCATATACAGGCCAAGTACCTCCTATGCTGCAGAATCATGTAATGAATGGTCACTCGAATTCAGCTGCGAGCAATTACCCCAGGACTTTCCAAAAGCGACCTACTTACAACCCCCGAGGATATTCTAATCGCAGGGGAGGGCGAGGAGGTGGAAATAACATGAATATGAACATTCCACCCTTTCCTGCTAAATTGCACATGATGAATGCTTTACCTGGGAACAGCGAGAGGCAAAAACGTCAGTATGGAGGTCCAAGCCGTGGTAGTTATGGCGGACATCGAGGATACAATATCCACAGCCAAGGCCGTTTTGGTGGTTCTGGAAGAGTACTTCGTCACATCCCCCGTCACAGTGTAACATATCTGGCAGGAAACACACCAGCATCGGCTGTTTCATCCTGTAGCAGCACTCCTACCACCAGTAGCTCTGTCAATGTAGATGCTGTAAGCCCTGCATCTACTGCTGAAGTTGTCAAAGTAGTAAGGCAGGCCAGCTCTGAGAACAAAAGTGGAAGCACTTCAGAAACACGAGAAGACATGTCCCCTCCTCCTGCTCCTTACTCTCCCATGACTTGTCCTGTTGTTTTATCCAATGATTCCTCTGTCCAATCAACCTCTGCTTCTCCTCCTCAGCAGGTGCAGTACTATCCTGGCGCCCAACAGACAACCATGTACTACCATGGATCCTCAAATGGTAACGTTGTAACCCAACAGATACCAGTCCCTTCCCAGTCACAGCCTCGGCGTTACCTCTCCACAGTAGCACGTAAATCCGGCAGTTGTGGTTCCAGTTCAGGCAATGGAGGAGGCAGTGAAACCAGTGGCAAGTATAGCAAGAATATGGTAAATGGTTCTTTACCTTCATCTGGAAACACAGGCCGATCTCAGATGCTTTCAAATATAGATGAAGGCTCACTGGGAGGTGCAGGCGATGCGCCACCGTTGGTACCAATGACTCCTCCAGCAACACCACATTGCAGCAGCTCAGTTGGAACAAACGGTTTGTCACAAAATCAAGGTCAAGTTTTACAAGAAACATGTCATCAAATACAGGCTCTTTCTTTGTAAAATGTGTAAATAAGATAAGCTATAAGGGAAGCTATAATAAAACATTATTAGCTATCCTCCCTTATTTTGTGTGATAATTATTATGTTGATACATAATGTTGTACTTATTTGCATTAAGTTTTAGGTTAACTTATTTGTAGTTTTAATAGTAAATTGCCCTTTCGCAAGTGAAGTGAAGACATGTAGTAGTTATGGATAATATAATTCAAAAGTCAATCATATTCAAGCTTTTTGATGTGGTTGAACATTTGTTGGTTATTTCTAGGACGATACTATATATTAAAAATTCAATGTGTAAAGGAACACCATTGTATTGCCTGGTGAGGGTTCTTGCCAAGATCGAAATTAGTAACTTATAAGTATTGTTTATTTATTTGTGCCATACGCCCAAAAAGTTGCACTTATGTACCCAATTTTTTCCCCTGTGAGGTGAACTAAGAATAGACTAGAATTATCTTTGTGTTCCGTTCTCATGTGTACATCATGTTTTAAATGAGTCCAAAGGATTGTAGTAGCAACTCTTAAGTTGTGTGCATTTTTAGCACACTTTTAAAAACGGGATTTTTTGTAATCCCTGTATTAGTCCAGCAATACACATTTGGATGCACTGCACAAATTTATGCTAACAGATGTGCCTAAAAACAGTACAGTGCAACTATTGCAAAAGGCAGCTGATGGTTGTTCGGCAGTGGATACTAAGTTGTATAAAATTTCAAGTTCAAGGACATACTAATCTTCATCTCTTAGCAATGTCCAGTTGCTTCTAAATTAAAGGACTTTGAAACAATGAAAATAAAGCAAAATTTTGGAAGTGCATATCCAAAATTTAGCAATGTAATATATTTCAATAATAGCTGAAAAGTGTTAGTGTGAATACAATACGAGATAAATATTTCATAGAATATTTAAAACAAATGTGTTCAACTTGTGACAATTCTTAACCAAGGGTTCTCTCTGTAGCGCAGCCAAATGGTGCTTTGACTGACACTGTTAGAACCAAGATTGGTTGGAAAGATGTTTGACATCCAGAAAAGAAAAGAAAAAAAAAAGTAGGCAAATCTCTTAGAGCAGCAATTTTTTAGTATAAAGTTGTTACATATTGCTCAAGTAACATCGCCAAATATTGTAGTGAAATGATATATTTATGATTAGATTTGTTTTACTTGTTGAATTTTCAAGTTCCTATTTACATTAAAAACCCCATCATGGCTCATAATTGAATATGGCTTTCAGAAGACTGTTAGGAGTGGGGAGGGGACAGGCCTACAATGTAAAGGGAATTTTTCATAGTTATACAAAAGGATTCTGAAACATTATTTTTGGGAAGCGTGTGTTACAGAATTTAATTTATAATCACAAATTTTGCATGTTTGGTTCATTATTCTGCATACAGCAACAATCATATAATTTTACACATTAAAATTTTCTCAGGTTTTAAATAGCTAGTCATGTATCATTTTGTATTGCCAATAAACATCTTAAGATGGGAGGATTAAACAAAAACAAAAATTAAAAGGCAGATCTGCTGATCTGTACACATGTCTACAAAGATACGGTAGCATGTTCGGTTTTTAAAATATTGAGTAGTATGATAAATTAAAATTGTTATTGTAGTTGCAGAATGTAACACATTTTATGATAAATATATATATCTCTGTAAAACTAGTTGGCGAAAAAGTGTAATTAAGGTAATATTCAGGGAGCATTTAAGAGTCTACTTATATTCCTTTTTTCTTTCTAACTTCCAACCCCCCCCCCCTTTTCTCTCTCTCTCTCTCTCTCTGTATTGTCAGTGAAAAAGCAGATATTGCAGCTTTCTCACAGTATAAAGTAAATTCGTTTCTCATAATATAGATGTTTTCAGAATAACATCTTAATTACACATTTTCATTACTTGCAGGGAGGGAGTAAATGATCATTTTATTAAGTTCTCACCATATTTGTGCTTTCCCCATTGTAAAATAGTTATAGAATTCCATGTCATCGAGGAATTTTGAGTTACCCTTCTGAACTTTTTATATAGGTAAACAAGATAAAGTAGAGAAATATATAAATAAATAAATATATATATTATATAATATGGCTGTGAGCTTAAGTTGAAAACTGTGGAGAAGATAAATTGCTAGTGTTGACTGCAGAAACTACAAAGTGCCTTTTGTATTTTGTTCGCAGCAATTTACTTGTCGCTTCGAACGAAATAAATCTGTTGACTGAGAGGACAGAAAAATAGTACATGTGTGCATGCTTGCATGATTGTGATAAACTGCGTGACATTTCCCCACTAGTTGGCAATTGTGTTTCCATTTTAGTGTTAAGTTAAAGCATTGTTGTGATAAAAGTGAAAAAAATGACATTATGAGGTTGTGCTTCCAAAAATGCTGAGAGAATGCGATGTTGAATGTGTATGTTACTCTCTTAACTCGGAAATACTCAAACTGCAAATCAGCAATGCTTGAAAGCAAAACAGTGACTTAAGTTTGCAACAAAGTGAGTGGCACTTCCAGGCATATCTTTGCCCCACCGATTTGCCTGATCTCGAGAACTTTTCTGGGGGTAGCCAATAAGTGTGATCTCTCCCTCAGATCCTAAACCCAATAAATGTGTGATAATACCTTTAGATAAATTCTAGCTGTATCTTAAAGAGTAAATATAATGGGAAAAATGTAAAATTTAAAGTTAAGGCATTGTGCAACTTTAAATTTAATGTATGCATATGCAATAGTTCATATTGCTATTGTGTAAATTATCATATAAATAAATGAAACTATATAACATTACAAATTTGGCATGAATATTATCTGTGAGAGTACAAAAACGTGCAATAACAAGTTAATACAATGTGTACTCTTCCTCTTTTTTATTGTTATTTTTTTTCTTGCATATTGGCATTAAAGGAAAGCTAATGGAACATTTTAGAGGAAAAAAAATGTTATACAATGTACCATCAGTTCAGAATTTATGGTTACATAGAAAGTGATGGGCAATTGCCCTAATGATTTGTGAAAATAGTATAGGATTGGTTATTAAAGAGCAATGTGCAGAGATGTGTACGATATCATTAGGTTGTAGTCCAAAGTTTGTATTTGTTCAAAACAAAATAAAATTACAAATCTCAATTCTGCTGTTACATAGGAAAATCAACATTTACCAATGTTCTGAAGTTGTGAATTTGCTTTATTTAACAATTTATCAGTTGAGATTAAAGCATTGGGTTATCAGCATAGTAAACTATTAATGCTACACAGTACATAAGCAGCCCATTAATTCCTGAGCAGCCATCTTAGACTGTTATGATGCGAGCATAAACTAGTTTAGCTGTAATTTGCTTTTGTGATTTGATCTAATGCAAGTGTGAGAGAAAATTTGTCTTGGTTTATTTAAGAATTGAGAGCTCACTATTCTCCAGTTCTCTATTTTCCTCATCGAGCATATTATTCCACTTGAAGACCACAGGAAGAAGAGCCAAAATTGAGATAACAGTAAAAAGAATTAACCCTCCGTGTTTGCTAAGCGTCTGGGAGACCCGTATGTTTATTTAAGCATTCTAGATGCACCTATGCACCCGCCTGACTAGGACATCTTTACGAAGGTTGTCTGTAAAATAAGGTTCCCAAGGATGTGCACGAGGAACATAGTTATAGGAGATCCGGCAACACTGGCATGCAGCTTGGTTCTCCGACCTGCGAGCTGTATGCGACGCTCAGTCTACTTGGCAGCTGTTAGAAATGGTGGTTCCACTTGCTACTCCCACCAGGTGCAAATTACACTTTGTGATGCGCTTTTTGTATGCAAAAAGCCTGCACAGTTGGACACTCATTCCCAACTTTGTGAAGTGTATGAGCATACAACACATGCCCAAATGGTGCAGAGAATTCAAAGACGGATGTGCCGACAATCAGCATTCTGGACGCCCATCAGTTTTGGACGAAACAATTGTGAAAGTGGAAGAAGCAATGCTGAAAGATCGAAGGGTTATGGTTCAGGAAACCTGTGAGATGGTCCCTGATGTCAGCAAGACCTACATTCACAAAATTTTGACAGATAATTTAGGATATACCAAGGTGGGTCCTTACGAAAGACCACAGACGAAAACATGTTAAAATGGGCCACAAATTTCTTCAGACCTATGACCAATCTCAACAAATATGGATGGGATACTGTCAAACACCCTCCTTACAGCTTAGACCTAGCCCCAAGTGACTACTGTCTCTTCTCTGACTTGCAGAAACACCTGGGTGGGATGCATTTCAGAACTGGAGAGTAACTGAAAGAAACTGTTTTAAGCTACTTTTGCTTTGTGGTGGGAGTGTTCTATGATGCAGGCATATAAAAGATGGTACACCACATGCAAAAATGCTTTGATCAGAACAGTGATTATGTCAAAAAATGGGAAAAAGTCTTAAGCTTTCCAAAAATGTATTATTCAATGTCAATATGTTTTTCATTGTGAAAAAAAATTGGGAACCGTATTTTACGGACAACCCTCGTATATTACACCTTACTTGACTGACATGTTTTTTCCTCGTGAAATACTTTTTTTTCATTCCAAGTAGTATGTTAACACTTCTCACAAACAGGGGTTAAAGGTATGATCTACAAAATCCCAAGGATTTGGAAGAAGTGCATCATCCACCTTGTGATGATGGTGCCTTACACATGTGCGACAATCAGATGATTCCAATTCTGAAAATAAACTGAAAATGATATCTTTAGATTCAGAAACTGATCATAAAGAAGAGGATGAAAGCAATCTATGTCACATATATTTTGTAGGTAACAACTTTGCAATTTATGTTGTTTCCATGTACTGTAGTATGAATTATAATATATAGTGTACTCATACTGTTTTATTTATGTTTGATCAATCTGGTAAGATAATGCTAATAAAAACCATGTATATTTAAGCTAACTGAAGCTAAACATGGGAATGAAGGCAAAATACAATTAAAAAATGTAAATATAAGCACAAAAATATAGTGAGGGCCTACTAGGCCCCACACAATTAAGTGTTCTACCAGGTTGCATAGCTAACAGAAGATTAAGTTTATGGGTAGGAGAATTTTTGTTTAGTTTTTTATTTATGGACACACTTTAACTGCTATGGTTTTCAGCATCGCATTCTATATCGGGCATGAAAGACAGCTTAATTTTGCGCAGAGTCCTCTTTATCAGTCTTATCCTTTTGTGTGTCATAGATCTGCAACACAGTACCAACAACTTTACTTACCTTCTAGCAGAAGTCATACTAAGGATTCTTTTGCTTGAAAAAATCCAATGTCCCTAACGAGTTTGAATCTGTGACCTCTAGAACCAGAGGCTAGCTTGTTGCCCCTAGACCATGGAGGACAACCAGTACGAGAAGCTGTCGCACTATCACATATTCAGTAAAAGCGCAGAGTAATTGCAATAAAATGTTCTGAAAATTCACTGCACAGAAAGAAAGGGGGTACATTGATACAAACAGCAAAAGAAGGTGCAATGTCATTTCTGTTCAATTAATTGACAGTGAAATGAATTGAAGTTCCCTGTTGGAAACTCTAATGAAAACCAAAATAATGTTACATTGTTAACTTCCAGTGTTCATAGCAGTAGATTATTCTGTGATAATATTTTGTATTACATTTCTCTTTAATGTTATTTAAAATGCAATTGTAGTTCAATTTTTAATTATTTGTAAGTTATAAATAGTTATAAGAATGTTTATGATTCCTGCATAATTTGCAGTGTGCTTTTCCCCCTTCTCTTGATCATTTCTGTGCCATTAATTCAAGCATTGTTGATTAAGATAAAAATAATGTATTCCTGTATTGAACATACTGACCACTAGATTAATCATCATTCAAAATGCTCGGTAGTTTATTTCAATTTCCGCATAGTTATTAAATTATCAAATTTTAAATTAGCTCTCCTGAAAAAGTATGTAAAACTTGACATTCCCCCTTTACTTCCTTTCATAAAACATTTTCATACATGCCACGTTTACAACTTGCCCATAAAATGTACATAAGCAGAGGCCATTTTACAAGGTGCCTTTATGGCTTTATTGGCAGATAGAAAGCATTGCAGGTGTTTGCCATGAACATGATTAGTATTAAACTTGTTAGCTAATGCTGGATTTCTGACAATGAAGTCATTAATCCTCTTGCTCTCCAATATTTTTCACTGATGGATAGGGCGTTAGAAGTGGCCGGGCATATTTGAAGGTGGCCTCGGTCCATTTCCTCTTGCAGATCACATGGAGGACAGAGATTAGTATTAAACTATTGTCCATTATATTACAGACTAAGTGTACCATACTAATTTATGTACAGTAAATGATAAGTCAGAGCTTATCTGTGTGCCTATCCATCATGATCCCCCTTCACTGGGCTGCAACAAAATGCATAAGACTGCAGGTTAAAAATGTCATTGTACTACTAGTGACCTCTAGAACCAGCAATAAATGGGAGTAAACAACATAATTGTAAAGTTAACTCTATTGTGTACATAAATTGTTTTTCTTATTTGTATTCTGTGGTCTGAATATAGGTTTACTATTTTTGTGACAGCTTGTTAATTATGTTATGAAATTAGAAACATAGGTTAGATATCTAGGAAGTAGTGTTCCTTGCTTTACTGTGTGTATGTGGCAGAAGAATTTCAGCCAGTGTGAGGAAGAAAAAGCAGTACTAGGCCTTTAAGGATTGTTATAAAATAGAATTCCCTTTGTTGTAGGTACATGTAACTTTTGTACATTTATGCACTAAATATTCCACACATAAATTTTGTGTTATCCCAAAATTTGCTGTGCTGGAAAAGGGAAATTTTATGGATTTTAGTTTTAGGAGGTTGGCAAGTATGCATTTTCAACACAAAACCCATATTTTGTTAAGATGAACAGCATTTGGAACACAAAAGACCACATTTCAAAAGACTAGCCAAAGAAACTAATGTTGGAGACTGTTTACTTCACATAGTATGCAATATTGGAGAAAGAAGACAAACGATAGTTGAAGGAAAGAGTTACTGTCGTTGAAACAACCCTCCAGTGGTTGCTAAGGGCCTGAGAGACCCCTACGTTTATTTAAACATTCTAGTTTGTGAATGAATGCTCCTATGCAGTCCTCGAACTAGGACATCTAATATTACACCTTACTCGATTGTTTGGTGGAACGACAACCTGATTTTTATTTCTTTAGCTGCAAAAATGACTGATCGGCAGTTATGTGTCACATAGATCAACCAAACTGTGCACCTACTGTGATTACATATTACTGACATGTTCATCATTAGTTGTGTAATATATATTTTTGATTGCAAGTAGAGGTTACTAATTCTCAAAAACAGGAATAAAAGCTATGATTTACAAGATTCCAAGAATTTGGAAGAAGTGCAACTTGTGATGTCTTATTTGTGTACAACAGGTGTATGAATAAGATCATTCCAGTTCTGAAGATAAACTGAAAAGGGGATCTTTAGATTTATAAACTGATCATAAAGAGGAGGATGAAAGCAACCTGTCATAATAACATGTATTTTGTAGGTAGTATACGCTTGTCAAAGATATTGTTATAATGTACAGTACACTTCAAATTACAAGTTGTATACCTGAACATCGTAATTTATTATTTTTCCATGTAGTGCAGTACAAATTGTAATGTATAGTGTACTTATACTACGTTTTATTTATCTTTGATCAATCTAGTAAAATAATGACTTGAAGCTTTCCCGGCGTTGATTATTGATGATAGTTTCTCGGGCTAACAGCCATTAGGGTAGTTACTCTAATCTGACCTGGCTGTTAGCCCGAGAAACTATCATCAATTAGTAAAATAATGCTAATGAGAACCATATATATTTAAGCTAATGAAGATGAACATGGGAATGAAGGAAAAATGCAATTAAATATAAGCACAAAAATATATCGAGGGCCTACTAGGCCCCGCGCGACTAACGGTGTTATACCAGGGCGCAATCCTAACGGAGGTTAATGAATCCACGCCTCAGAAAAGGAAGTTGAATATTCAATTTTAACAATTCAGATTTACTGGTGAATAAGATGAGTGAAAGAATAAGGAAAAAGCACGGAGGGAGCCGATTTATTAGCTAACTCCCACTGACTGGCGTACCAGTTTTCAAGGCAGAGAGAAATTAGCATGTAATTGACGTTCGTGCTGCCACGTGATCGGCAGTACGCTGTTGCCATGTTTACTTGATGCCCGTCTGCAGCGGCAAGACCAATTACCGCGAGCTATTAAAGACAGAATTCTGAACTCAGAAGAGTCGATCTGCTCGTATTTCAAAAGATTGTTCTCCAAAAGTTGTATGTGCTCGTGCACATTTAGTTCATGCTTAAGAGGCGCGGGTGCCATCACAAGTACCCTTATTTTGAGAGGAAAAAGGGGAAGCACTGGTTAGGGAAGTGATGAATACAGCTTTAAGGGTACAAAAAGATATTTCATGGGTATGCACTGGGAAGCTATTAAGAAGTAAATAGTTTTGTCTGGAAATTTGAATTAATATTATAAATCGTCGGAATGAAACTTTGCTTGCGAACAACACCAGAAAAAATACATCTTAGGGCACCACGTTGGACAGTGCTGATGCAAAGAGCGTTAAAGGTAAGGATTTTTAAATACAATTTCTTTTCGCACTTCCAGCTTAAAAATTTATTATTAAAATGCATAAAATAGGACAGTATGTTTACTAGAAAATTTGACCGACAAGTGTACGGCCCGTATAATCTTCACATTTCCCTGCGCGCGGTTGCTAATCGTCACACGTGCGTCAGTCTTATACCACAGGTGGGTGTTTTGTGCTATACTAGTCCAGTTCACACATGAGTAACAGGAGTGTTTAGTTTTGCTTAAAGTGTTTCACAAAATGAATCGATTACATTATACAGTAGAACAAAGAGTGCTTATGTACGATACGAGTGTGCCTACATCATCTTGTAGGGAAGTTGTAAGGCAATTTGAAACTAAATTTCCTAGCGTGCGCGTTCCGAGTAGAGTGGCCGTTCGTTTGCTTGTAAATAAATTCAGGGAAACGAAATGTAAAGAACAGAAATTAGACAAAATAGGAGAAAGGCTAAAGCGGTCACCTATGAAATCTCTTAGGCACCTTGCACAAAACAAAGCGTCAGGAGGGAAATTAACGCTATTTCGGAATTTCAAATAACAAAATGAACATTTCCTTAGAAGATGCCGTAGATGTATTTATTCCAGATGGACGGCATTTCCAACGTCACCTGTCATAAGGCATGTTTTGTGTTTATTCTGATAATTGTTGATGTGATTTGAGTTTTGATGTTATGTCCATGTGTGTGTGATACGGAGACGGACCGTGTGCCTGACGGCCAAACCTTGTATTAAACGTACTGTATGACATAAAATGAATGGTGTTTAGTAAAATTACATGCTGTAAAAGAATGAGGTGTCGAAGTGCTGAAATAAAGATTTGTCATTTTATAGTCTTGACACGCTCTAAGACCGGTCGACAAAATACAACTTTGTAAAATTCCCGAGCACCGACATAGCTTATCCTTATGTATTTTGACCTGATGAACACGAATCTGGCATTGGTTTTTCCACGGCACCCACAGTTTTTGGTAAATGGCACTAGTCGCTATCTACTTCTATTCGGTTTTTATGGTCCTTAGTATGATTTGCCTGTAAATGCTAATTATATCAACACAAAGACAAATGAAATATGCTGTTAGATATACCTAAATTATTTTTGGACGTTTGATGTGCTTCTTGTGTTCCACTAATAACCCGCAGAAGTGTCCAACAGTAGTCAGCCATCATACTTATACATTGCCCCTAATAGCGTGGCTCCAATGTAGATACGGTCCGATGAAATCTTTCCCCATGTTCTTAGGAGACTTGTCCAGAAGCACCAGCAGGAAAACAATTCAAGTGTGGATGAAAAACGTGCATTTTTAACATGTTACAACAGAGAGTGCCTTTTGGCTGCAGTAGTTCTTTAACACAAAACTATTGTCTGCTTTCTTGTTTCAAAACAAATCAGGACACCGTTTTTTGAAAGAATTCCAGCAGCCCAGTTCAAGAACGCTCAAAGCTGTGATATCAGGGTCGCGAATAAGCTGTCTAATTTGAGAGCTAATAAACACACGTCCTTTCACTATAACTTCACCCAACGCACCGAATTTCTTCCGCAAGTACATAAAACCAGGTCCAGCTTTGCCCATTGCAACAACAAACCACTTCATAAGTCCCAAGTTTTGTATGAAGTGAAGAAGTCTTTCAATTTGCCAATGGAACATTTACTAGGTTCTTGCAAACAGGTACCATTTGTGATCGGACAGGCCAAAACCTGTCGTAGTGACTCTTCTGATCACGGCTATCCCATTGACAAAGGAAACATCATTGCTTTGTATGCCCAGATTGTAATCCTGTAAGTATCCCAATTTAACCCCATTTTAACGTCTATCATCCGGGACCCCGCTTCCTTTTCGTCGGAGTAATTCCTTAACATTGCCAACTGCTCACTTTCATCATTATTTAATTCGGACCGTAGTCCAGTAATTCTGTGTAATATTTTTCCGGTTCACGATAAGGTTGTGGTTTAGTTTTCCCGGATGATTTTCGGCTACTTACACAACTCAATCTCTCACGGATGCCACTAAATCTCGCGACTTCTGAGCCTATCTAAATCTCCTATCCCTCGGACATGTCTATTATTTCCTCGCGCGTTATATCTGCTACCATTAGTTCTTTCTTCCTTACGGTAGTACTCATATGGGTGTCATGGTTTCCCTACCAAGTTCTCGAGTTATCCCGTTTCGACGTTCCCTATATTGGTCCGGTCTACCATGAAAATTTGTTTCTGTTAGAATTAAATTGACTTGATGTTCGCGTCTGTCATTTCTTATCCTACCCTCGAATCTTGGTGGGTCATTTCTGTGCCGTTCCCTGGTATCAAAATCTCGGTTAAGGTTGGTATTAAAATTTCTAGCGGCGCGCGGTGGACTCTGTAGAGCAAGCCAATTTCCTCTTTCATTTCTCCGCGAACCATAATCTAACTCCTGTTCCCAGCTACTGCTTTCAAAAGCTGACAGAAGATCTATTAATTCGACAATATCTTTCGGCCTTGCCACAATAAGATAATTTGTAATCTGCGGAGCGAAATGGGGGAATGATCTGTGAAATAAAATCAGCTTCGCTCACGGGAGGATCGACTAATCGACAATTTTGCGTGGAGACTAGCAAGTAATCAGTCATCGACACGACCATTTTCATTGTATCGGTCCTAACTCAACATTGATCTCGTTTTAATTTGAGTATCCGCATTCCAATACTTAAGAAAATTTGTTTGAAATAGTCATAAGAAAAATTTTCACCTAATAGGAACCTCTACCAAGTTAAACATCTGTTCTTCAATGCCTTATGCACTATAAGGATTTTGAGATCCACAGGAATGTTTTTTATTTGAAAATAGTGCATTCCTACGACAGGAGAGAGGCGTCTGCCGGCGGGCCATTATGCAGCGTTGCCAAATGTGGAGAACGCATAGCTGAGGCTTGTAGGTAGGTCTCAGAACGGTCCAAAGAATTCTTCGTGAGAACATATCAGAACAAGCTTCTGGTAATCCAATATATAATTTTCCTGGAAAAAAAAAAAACATAGGCGGAGGAAGAAGCCTGCAGCTGCAATGGACAAGTTTCACCTAAGGTTGCTCCGTCGTAAAGTTTTAGATTTTTGCGAAAGGGGGAATTTCCTTCAGCAAAAAAGTTAATTTCGGAAATCAACTAAGCAAATGAGACATCCATGTTACGAGGTCCCTGGGATTTAAATACCGCAAATGCAACGATAGCAGGAAATTGCTCATGGAAAGCAGTGTTATTGCTGCAGCGAGAGTAAGATTTTTGAGAACCATGAACGAGATAAGTGCGCTGGGAAACTAAAATGTTTACTAGCTCGATGAAACATGGATAAATCAAAATCATACTCATAAATATTGTTAGCAGAGCGGTGATGGACTTGGGTTCCTACTGGCAAATGCGGGAGATTAATTATATGCCACACGGGGTCAGCTGCCACCGGATTTATTTCTGAAAGTAAACTACTTCCTTGTATTTTAGGTTTACTTTGTTATGAGATTTTCACATTCGTATCTGTGTGAATGAAATGTATGTTTACTGTAAGAACTTAAAAACAATTGAGGTTTAAGTCGCGAATAATATAGTGAATGTCTATATATGCGCATTATAATGCTTTTCATTAGGGCACACAAAATTACGGATATAACAATGTTCGGGCCGGCAGATCCAGACAAATCGCTCACGGCTTGATTTGCACCCCGTTCAATAGAATTTCGTGGAGGGTTATTTTCTATGGTGCTGGTTATACTACTGTTACTTATTACTCTAGGTTCTATTCTAGGGAATGAGCTACTTAGCCTGCTGACTCGTTCTTCAGCTTCTCTTAGCCACTTTCGCTACCACTTAGAACAATGCGGCAAAGGGCTACCATCTATCAGAGAATATGCAAATATGTAATTTATATGTATATAATGTATTTTAATGTAAATCGATGACTATTTAACTGCAATAAAAGTATTATTATAACCAGTTGATAAAATCGATGAATTAATTTTTTGCTGTTGTAATGTTATGTGGTGCAGCCGTCTCACTCTTTAGTCTACTATAATCTGTGATCCACTACTTTACATATTCTGTGCAGTTTACCTTGCAGCCATGCAACCACGTTTCAGAGCCTATTCCTGTGGCCTTCTCTGGCCTATTCCCTACCCTGAGACCACACCTGAGACTCAGAGTCTGAGTCACGTTTGCTGTATACCACCTGTGTACCACAGAATTTGCACTTAAGGAAATGTTGCAAATACACATATTGACTTTGCTATACTTTCTTTACCAGAATCCTTATTATTCCCTTTTAGAACCGCAGAGGAGAGGTTCCCTCGATTGTATCCTTAATTGATCGTGAGGGAAAATTAAACATTGCATTCTATTTTAAATTTCGCGCTTTACAAAACGTATTTTGAACGGTAGTGGTAACGTCTGTGCCTACGGGTGTTCTGTTTGCAACTGAGGACACAGACCTGTGGCACAGACGTTGAAAGATTTGTTTTCCCACCACAATTTAATTTGTCACTTCCAATGGTTTAAAGAATAAAAAGGTATGGACTAAGAAGATTTGAATGCGAGATTTATGCGATATTCCGCTGCGACATCTCAACATTGGTCGCTTGTATTTTAAATGTTACCTTTGATGGAATGTGGCTGTTGCTAAATGCTAACCTACGAAAATAATGAACACACATGTAGAATAATGTAAGCTGTTTCGGTAATAGTTGCGTCGATTTCCAAAAGCGTAGAGAGACCAACAGTATTATGTCCGTGCAGTTGAAGGATAAAATAACAGAAATGGATCCTGAAATCAAGTTCGCGTGTCCTCTCTGTACCGAGGAGTTCCTTCCAGAAGAAAAACATCTTCTCCAGATGCATATGAGGGCTGTACATTTGGAACAAATGATAGGTACGTTGTTACCAATTTAATTTAACATAACACACTGTATCTGCATAAGGTGTCTTCACCCAGACATCTTTTTGTATTAAGAACTGCAGCAATAAACTAGGTTAGATTCTTTTCCAAATTGAGGATTTTAAATGATTTTCGTGACATAGACCAAGCTACACCTGAGAACCGAAGAAGTATTAGCCTTGCCAATATCGTAACCTGATGATCTCGTAGTTGAATACATGTTTTATACCCTTAAACCTTAACATAACCTCAATTCATGTGTGAATAACAGAATCAGGAATTTAAATTATTAATATCATTTTTCATTATTAAAATCATCCACACTTTTGGGGAGCTGTAAGTTAACTGGAAAACCAAACAAATGACCTATGAATGACAACCATGTGAATTAAAAGCATTATTCAAAGTGCTGCAGCAATGTCAAATAGTTAATGTACTTATTTAATTGTGCTAGAAAAATGTCTTTATAGTGCTTACCTTGCAGCCATGCAAGGAACCTGCTGAAAGCATTGAAAGTTCAAGGAGTAAAGAAATTATTTATTTAATCTAATGCTTAGACTGTTGAACAATTGTCATCAGCCTCATAGCTCCCCAAGACAGTTCTTCATTTGACTTGCACCAAAACAAATGAATGAAGTGACATGTAACAGGTATATCTGTAACATGTGTGATACAAACATAGTGGAAGAACTTAAAAAAATGTTAACTGTTTCTCATAAAATCAACATTGTAAATCTATTTTCACATACACATACATACACTTGCTCATTCACACAGACTTTCTAAAAAATACTCCAATATTTCTGGGTGAAATGCAGTATTTCCTCTACTTATTATAAGTATGTGGTAGAAAAAGTAGAACAGGTTAGGAGAGCATTTAAGTATAAATATGTCTAAGTTTTACTTGGCTCAGTGGTAACAATATTAAAAAAATTAGGAGTTTATTGATGTAGACTGTGTAGACAACTCTCCCTTTCAATAACCCATTTTGAAAGATATTAAACCTCTTTTATCGTCTTGGAGTGGAAGTCATTGAAGATACACCTTTTGCTGTAAAATGCCAAAATAATAATTTTATATTCATATTCAGTGAGACATGAATAGCATGGGTATAAAAATTTTCCCTAAATCCTTAAGTTTAAAATGTTTTCTTACGTATATATTGATGGGGTTCATTTTTAAGTGTGCCTTTGCTTTCCTATATGATGTCATTCTTTGAAGTGAGTATACAGTTATCTAGAAATGCACATCTGCATGGTGCCATCTAATGATGTGTGGTTGTGGTATTTCTATCAGCACCAGTAGCTGAACGGGCCCTAATGACCTAGTTGTTGACAGGTCCTTAAACCCAACTTACTCACTCACTCACTCATTCACCCACTCGCCCACCCACTCACTCACTCACCCACCCACTCACTCGCCCACTCACTCATGCACCCACTCGCCCACCTACCCACCCACCCTCCCACTCACTCACCCACACACCCACTCACCCACCCACTCACTCACCCACCCACTCACTCACCCACACACCCACCCACACACACACTCACGCGCTCACTCACTCACTCACTCACTCACTCACTCACTCACTCACTCACTCACTCACTCACCCACCCACCCACCCACCCACCCACCCACCCAGTAGCTATGGTTGGTGGTAGGTGAGCTTGCTAGAATATTTTTCACTCAGAGCTACTCCTTAGTAACTGTTTGCAGGGTTATTGAAAGGGAGAGTTGTCTACACAGTCTACATCAATAAACTCCTAATTTTTTTAATATTGTTACCACTGAGCCAAGTAGAACTTAGGCATATTTATACTTAAATGTTCTCCTAACCTGTTCTACTTTTTCTACCACATACTTATAATAAGTAGAGGAAATACTGCATTTCACCCAGAAATATTGGAGTATTTTTTAGAAAGTCTGTGTGAATGAGCAAGTGTATGTATGTGTATGTGAAAATAGATTTACAATGTTGGTTTTATGAGAAACAGTCAACTTTTTTTTAAGTTCTTCCACTATGTTCGTATCACACATGTTACAGATATACCTGTTACATGTCACTTCATTCATTAAATGGAGAACTGTCTTGGGGAGATATGAAGCTGATGACAGTTGTTCAACAGCCTAAGCATTAGATTAAATAAATAATAAGTTCTTTACTCCTTAAATTTTCAATGCTTTCAGCAGGTTCTAAAGCAGTATAAAAATATTTTTATAGTACAATTAAATAAGTACATTAATTATTTGACATTGCTACAGCACTTTGAATAATGCTTTTAATTCACATGGTTGTCATAGAGGTCATTTGTTTGGTTTTCAGTTAACTTACAGCTCCTCAAAAGTGTGGATGATTTTAATAATGAAAAATGATATTAATAATTTAAATTCCTGATTCTGTTACTCACACATGAATTGAGGTTATGTTAAGGTTTAAGGGTATTCAACATGCATTCAAGTATGAGATCATCAGGTTACATGCACAGCTGGCTCACAGTCAGACACACTGACCGACTTGTGTCCGTAGATCAGTACCTAGGGGTACATTAAGCAGACACTGTATGAAAAACATGGGCAAAGAACTTTATAAGCTCCTGGAAAAATCAAATTGATCAAAAATGCTTATCTAAAGATAATGAAATAAAGAAGTAATATAAGTGAGCTCTCATGGCTGGTTATGCGGCCTTCGTGACCTGGGATTACTACTTCTTTATCAAGTAGCTCCTCAATTGGGCCCATCTTGATCCTAACGAGGCTGAGTGCACCCTCTGCCAGACCTCCCAGCAGGAGAAGAATTGCCACGCTGGTACTGGGGATGGAACTCAGGTCCTCCACATCAGAGACAGACATGCTACCACTACACTACGGAGACAGTCATGAATAAATTGTATGTGTGAATATCATGTCTGTAAATATAGTATTTGTAAATAATTATTGTATTGATGAATCCACAACATGGGGAAGTCCTCATGGATGAAATAAATTAAACTTGAACTTGAAGAGATTCTTCTCCCAGCCTTTCAAAATAGTGTTTCTTTTTCCTTTATTTCTGAATTCAATATAGGCTATTTTCATATTTTGCATTTTCTTGACAATCTGCTGTTCATTGAATGTTAGGTTAAATTTACTTGCAATTCACACTTTATTTACATTTTTAGGCCTGACATTTTAGTTTCTTAACATCCAGCAGTAGTGTCTTAGACAACACTATAGGATGTCTCTTTTCCAGATTTGCACATTCCAATTGTAATTTTTCGTATTTCTGTTCATTTCTGCAGTGTTTCAGGCAATGTATCAATGAAATTTTGTGAAAATTGCTAAAAATTTAAGTTTTACTTTTTGCAATTTTTTGATTGTGCTTATACTTTGTACTTAAATGACACACTTTCATTTTTTCAATATCGGCCATTTTTAAAGCTTCAGGAGAGCATTTGAATGTCCCAGTGTGGGTGGAGGTTCCTCACTAAACTTTGTCGCTACAGCTTTCAAATGCAATTTTGGTTTTCACTGTCTTTGGTTTTAGTCTGTTGCAGGGAATTTTAGCATCAGAGAGGTTGTGAGTTGGCTGTGCTGAAATGAATTTGATACAGTGAGCTGAAATGCTGTGAATCTGACATGTGTTTTGCTTGTAAACAGAGAAGTGCAGTCAGTGTTCTGTAATTCTGTAATCTTTCCAGGTTATTTCAGTGTTCCACTTATATATTAGGCATTGTTTAGGTATTTAATACGTTTTAAGATACCTTATAGTTTATAGTAAAGCTGTAATAAGCAGATATTTTATGAGTTTGGTTTACAAATTAGCAAAAGTGCATAGCATAGAGGTTAGCTAAGAACAATACATTTCCAAATTTTGTGAATAATGAGAAGGCAAAAGTTAAGTTTTCATATTCAAGCAGACTTAAGATTCTAAAAAACTGCTATTTGAGGCAAAGAAGAAAGCAGCAGAGGATCCCACGAATGGTGCTGGGGAATTATAATTTGAAAATATATTACTAAACTTTAAAATCAATTCCTCTCAATTCCTTTCTTTTTCAGCATTTTTTGCTATTCAAGCTATCCTTTGAACCCTAGTTTATAACTTAATAACTTAAAATTTTCAGGAGAGCTTCAGATATTAAGATATTCAAATTTGTCATGCGCTATATAATTAAAAAAATAGAGTAAATAATTGAGCTGAATTATTATTTATTTATGCCAACAAACTTACCGTTGGTGTTTTTAAACACACAAGCCGTGTGTGGGCAATGTTTGAGATGTAGAAGTGGAACTTAAAAATTCAATGCTACAGCTGGGATTTGAACAAAAGACCCTCCGCTGACTAGGCAGGTGCTCTAACCATTAAGCTACTGTGACAGCCTGCCAGAATGACATTGAATTCTCAAACCAGTTCGTATTTCTCCGGGTAAACCACAAAGGCAGTCTCACATTAGAGACAATTACCTCGCCGCCACTGAAGATGTCTGCCGTAGTCACAGACGAAACGTTTGGGAAGAAGAAGGAACCCAATAGACCACGGCCCACAAGCCCGGTTAATATTGCATCTAGTATTGACACTGGCCGTGAAAGCCTTAGAACTTTGAAAAAAACACATTAATTTAGTTTTTGCATTTTCCTGCAAGTTTAAATTTTACAGCTTTGGGTACTCTTTTCTCAGAAACTACTTAAGTTAGAGGGCTGACATTTTATGGGATGTTACAAACCATCTAACTTAACAAAGAAGTGGAAAGATAATTTTTATCTACGATATATTGAATTTTTAAAAATGAAAAATTATGCGTTTTAAGTGGAGTAATATATTTTCTATATGCAATTTTTTAGAGCTTGTATTTCACTGATAGTAGCACAGTTGGTAGTGCGCCTGCCTCTGGTGCAGAGGACCTGGGTTCGATCCCTGGTACTGGTATGGGATTTTTCCCCGCTGGGAGGTCTGGTATGGGGTGTACTTAGCCTCGTAAGGTCGCTGAGGAGCCAATTAAGGAGCTATCCTGATAGGTAGCATCCCTAAAGGGTCAAGTAGTGGCCTCACGGTCAGGGGAGTTGGCGTGCTGACCCCTGTCACCCCCAACCTGCACTCCTCTGTGGCCTTGACTGCTACTAGAGGACGCAGCGGCCGGGTGAATGAGGGTAACCTCTGCCTAGAGGAGATGCCTTAGGGATTTATTTCACTGCATAAAAAGAAATAATCCACTCATATTGTTCAACGTTAAGTACTTTATATCTCCTAAAACTTTGTGTCCGTAACTAAAGTTGGCAAGAGTTAACCTGGCACTTGACAGCTAGCTGATTCACTCATCTGCGAACAAGACTAGCCCTTTCTCGTCCAATTGACTAATTGTTACAGGATGTATTTGTAACATGTTTGGATGGGATAGGGCTAGCCTCGTTCGCAGCTAAGCGAATCAACTAGCTGTCAAGTGACAGGTTAGTTCTCACCAATTGTAATAACATGGATTTTTAAAATTTCATTTATAGACCTCACTTAAAAAGTTATGAAGTGACATTACAAGTTTTGTATTATCAGCACATCAAAAAGCAATTATTGGATAGATGATGCAATTTTCATTATCTTACGACGGACCTAACCCCCCTGAATTTTGATTTTGAAATGTATATAGTTTAACACCATATTGAGCTTGGCACACAAACCACTGTCCTTAAATGCTAGTAATTATGCCACTTTTGCACAATTAGAACCCCTCCCCCCATTGTCTCCCGTCTGTCTCTATCCCTTTCCCTGTAAATAATTTTTATATTTTGTTCCTAATTTTCAGCTTTACACAGACAATCTACATCAAAGCCACCTGCTAAAAAGATCAATCTCTGTTTTGTTTTGGGATGTAATGAAGCAACTGAAACTAAACCTGTAACTTTCTTTAGTCTTCCTAGACGTCCAAGGTAAGCCTAGGCATTAGTTTTCAAAGACTTTTTAACAGAAATATTATAGGCATCATGATTGTTTACTTTCATAAGTAGAAGAGAACAAAGAAAAAAACAGGTTCCTTTAAATTCCAAATATTATATTTCAGTTATCTCAGCATATAAGGTGAAAATGCTTAGAAAATTACCCCAATTATACTAAACCTTTGCTTCAAGGATTTATGTTACTTTGTCTACAACTCAACTGTTTAGTTAGTGGGTTAACAAAGTTTGGTTAAGCCGTTATTATGTTTTAATTTTCTCAAAAACAGCCCCAGCGATATGTGTAAGAAACTGGTATATCAAATAAAATGTATGTCTTGAATTTTCTTGCAATAGCCTTTGAAATACTCTTCATTTTGTATAATTTCATTGTTTCCCAAAAGAAAAATTTAAAATACTTTGTATAATTGGTAAGTCATAAGAAACAGCAAAAATCTTACTCCATAAAGAATATAAATATCCTTAAAGGATACAATTTATATTGCAAAATTCATATTGTAACTTTTGGTTGTGTGTGTGAAGTAGTAGACGGATGTAATCGAGATAAAGAAACACTTTTATTTCCGTAAACAGTAACTTTGTACACTCGTTGCAACAACAAGAAAGTCTTTTTCGATTCTCCAACAGCACGGCTCCGAACTCGTAACACAAAGAACTGTCCCTTCTACGTCGGCACGACTACTCCACGCTTCACATACGTCTGTCCTCTCCGTCGGCACAACTACTCAACCTTCACATACGTCTGACCGCCTCTTCTCACACTTTACCGCTATTTATATCTCCCAGGCACTATTCTGGAAGCTTCAGGAACGTTCACTTATTGCGGCGAGGTACAAAGTAGAAGACTCCAGAAGAATCTATCCTTTTCTCTCTTTCGGCAAGCGCCCCAACAATGCGGCCATTCTCTGTCTCTTTCCTTCGGCTCCTTTGCGGTAGTGCCGACAATAATGCGATGGGTGACACTGCGGTTGTCGGCAATTAGATGCGGCGGGCGCGGTGACACTGCTCCCTCCTCAGAGTTGGTCGTCCCGACCAGCACTATCACTGCGGCAGCTCCCTTGCGCCCCGGCGGGCTATCCCATCGAACCTCTTCTCCAGGAGGCACGATCCTAGGTATCGCTTGTTGGATAGTGTCCCTTGGTCTGGGTAGGACGACGTATGCCATCCTGCTTCGAAATTCTGCAACAGTACCGCCGGTCTTGACGGTCCCTCGTCCAGTTGCCCTTCTTCCTGGTGTGTTGACGGGCCATCCTGCGCACTTGGAAACGGCTCATTGGGTACCGTGTCCGCCGACCTCTCTGGCGCACCTTCGCAGCCACCTTGCTTCCGATGGGTCCGGCAACAAACCCCACCACATCCGCGCGAGTCGCGTCCACCGCTGCACTCGTGTTCACTCGTGCTCGGCACGGCCTCTCCTGTAGCCTGCCGTCCACGATGATGTCCACCATTCTTCCGTTCACGGCACTCTGCGTCAGGTGATTGGATGGCTCCGACGGTCCCCCCATGTCCCACGCCAAGTCGGTTTTCGCGTGTTGCTCATTTGCTTGTGCGCTTCCCTGCTGATCGTCCTCCACGTCATATCCTGGTTGGTTAAGTACCCGACACACTCCTCCAGGGGATCCTCGACGACGTCCCTGAACTGCCCCTTTGTCTTCCCCGAGACGTACACTTTCGTCATCTGAAACGGGCGCAACTGTCGCCTCGGCCACTAGGTGCTCCCTCCTCGGCTCTGCACTATTCCGTCTGCCCCTGGCATCCAATACTTTGACGCTCTCGTCAACTCTTACTACCAGGGCGCCAAGACGTTCCCCGTCGTCCTCCACGACGTCCACGTGCTGGCAGAGGTCTACCACCTTTTCTCCGAGTTCTTCCACGTCTTCCGTCACGCCAATCAGTTCGCCATCAATTTTCGCCGATAGCTCCGTCTTCATCTCTTTCAGCTCGGCAGCGAGGTTGTTGTTTGACGTTTCCATTTTGGCAGCGAGGTTGTCGTTTGCCGTCTTCATCTCTTTCAGCTCGGCAACGAGGTTGTCGTTTCTCGTTTCCATTTTGGCAGCGAGGTTGTCGTTTGACGTTTCCATTTTGGCAGCGAGGTTGTCGTTTGCCGTCTTCATCTCTTTCAGCTCGGCAGCGAGGTTGTTTCTCCTCTTCATTTCGGCAACGAGGTTGTCGTTTGCCGTCTTCATCTCTTTCAGCTCGGCAGCGAGGTTGTCGTATGACGTTTCCATTTTGGCAAATAATTCTTTCATCATTGCCATCATCCTGGTTTCCGAATCTCCCTCCATCTTGGTTCTAACGTTGCAACTTCTAACGACGATGTAACGAAACTATAAGCAATTCGACGGATCCCACTTCTGACACCAGTGTAACTTTTTGGTGTGTGTGTGTGTGTGTGTGTGTGTGTGTGTGAAGTAGTAGACGGATGTAATCGAGATAAAGAAACACTTTTATTTCCGTAAAGAGTAACTTTGTACACTCGTTGCAACAACAAGAAAGTCTTTTTCGATTCTCCAACAGCACGGCTCCGAACTCGTAACACAAAGAACTGTCCCTTCTACGTCGGCACGACTACTCCACGCTTCACATACGTCTGTCCTCTCCGTCGGCACAACTACTCAACCTTCACATACGTCTGACCGCCTCTTCTCACACTTTACCGCTATTTATATCTCCCAGGCACTATTCTGGAAGCTTCAGGAACGTTCACTTATTGCGGCGAGGTACAAAGTAGAAGACTCCAGAAGAATCTATCCTTTTCTCTCTTTCGGCAAGCGCCCCAACAATGCGGCCATTCTCTGTCTCTTTCCTTCGGCTCCTTTGCGGTAGTGCCGACAATAATGCGATGGGTGACACTGCGGTTGTCGGCAATTAGATGCGGCGGGCGCGGTGACAATATGTATCTTGTTATTGGTTTGAGTTTCGAATACTTTACCTTTTTCAAGTGGGTAACTGCTATTAGAGTAGCCATCAGGAACAATGGTGGTAAGTGAGAGATAGTACGCATGTAGGGGAAAGAGGGGAAGTGCTGCATTGCAACTGTTTCCCATCTTTCTCAGGAAGTATTTGTACACATTATACACCATTTCACTCGCTTGACTGTAAATAATATAACTTTTTTTGCTTTTGCCATCTTCGGAACTGTTAGTAAACTTACTATCATACAGAGAAGTGGACTTGTTGTATGGAATTACCTAATTTCACTATAAAACAAGTACTCTCACACACAAGCTCTATAACAGACTACGTCTGGTAGGCTATAAAACGTGTGACTGTGTCGTCATTGGATAGTTATCTATTGTCCAACCACCTTCGTTCCTGACAGCGACTCTGGTTTTTTCTAATAACTGCAAAGAATACGAAATTTCAAAGTAATCATGTGGCAATTCACTTCTTAAAAATCTGATGGGTTGCACTTACATGACTTTCTCTACTCTTGTGCTAACCATTCTTACAAACTCTTATTCCTATATCTTCTTCGTGTTAATTGAGATAAACATTTGTACAAATTATCTTATTGTTTATTTCCTTGTAGGTACAAGGGGTACATTAGAATACAGTAAGCTGTGAGTGATAGTCAAGTCCTTTAAAGCTTTGGGATCCCATTCTCTTTGCACACTTAACATATAAAAAAAAGAACATCGATGTTGAATAAGGAAAAATTGAAGCTATTAACAGTGAAGCAACAAGATTCTAAAGTAAGAACAAATTAGAAACTAAAAACTTCACTTATCTTAGCAAATAATACTAAGATAAGTGAAGTTTTTAGTTTCTAATTTGTTCTTACTTTAGAACAATGTTGAATTTCACGAAAACTTAAGTTTTCTGATACTGACACACATAACAAGGAGAAATTGTTCACTCTACAAAAAAAATTATTTAGACATAAATTGTGTGTTTTAGCAAGATCTACATTTGTTGTATCCTAAGATTTTGTCTATCTCTTACGGTTTACGATTTATGAGTTATTTAAAAGTCATCCAGAATAAACAGGACTACATAGGCTATAGCCAAAAAATTCAAAATATACATTTCATCTGTCATACAAATATCTTAAACGTATGACATTTTAATCAAAATCGTTAGAGCCATTTTCAAGAAAATGAAAATTTTCTATGTAAAGGGTGGGGCTATTTTCTTCAAGTGTCGCATCCTTGAAAGACATTAAACTTAAATACCAACTTTGGTTGGTGTATTTGTTCTTCTAAAATATGTTTGAGTATTCTTCCATACAAACAACTAATAATATTTAAAACTGTAATACCCCTATAATTTTGACAGTCATCGTTCTTGCCCTTTTTGTATATAACTGATGTAACTCAAATATGATGATCAAATATTAAGAGCAAAAAACGAGAATGAACATAGTATCTCTCATGTCCATTGATGCTACTCCCCTGGTTGATGGCGTTCATCCTCTCAGGGTAAAAGAAAATCTCAGAAAAGTCCTTTGAACTTGCCCCAACCAAGATTTATACTCGGACCTCTTGAATGTGGGGCAGACACACAACTGCTCGACCACAAAAGCAGGCGTTGGATTTCACTTTTTCTTTCACTTTCTCTACTATGTATGGTAAGTAGGGGAAGTATCACCCAAAAATTTGATGTCAAGATTTCACCCGGAAATATATGTTTTGAGGTCCCCTGAACCCAAAAAGAAAAAGCCTTTTCAGAAAAATGTCGGTGTGTGTCTGTGGACACCATAACTCAAAAACGAAAAGTCGGTTAAAAAGCAAACTTGGTGTTTAAGTTTAATATCGTTCAAGCATATGACGAAGATTTTGAAGAAAATTCCCCCACCCTTAACTATACCCTTTACACGGAAAATTTTTCACAAATTTTGATTTTCTCAAAAATGGTTTCAACGATTTTGATGAAAATGCCATATATTTAAGATATTTTTATGGCAAATGAAATATATATTTTGAATTTTCTGGCTATAGCTCACATAGTCCTGTTTACTTTGGATGACTTTTGCATAACTGGTAAACCGTAAGAGATAGACCAAATCTTACTATACAAAAAATGTAGATCTCGTTAAAACACACAAGTTATGTCTGTGTGCATATTTTTGTGGAGTGAATCATTTTGGAGATATTCCTCATTATTTGTGTTACTTTTGAAGACTTGTACTTTTCTCAAATTGAAGGTTGTTATTCACTTTATCTGTTTGGCCATGCAGAGAGTACAGAATTTTAAAGCTGTAAAAGATTTGACTACAGGGTTGCCAACTCGTACGATAATTATGGGAGTGTACAGTAATTTGAATGTATCATAGTTCGACAGTTCGATACCGGCAGAATATCACTTTCACTAGTTTGTCACACCAGCGAAATGAAACTAATTACAAATAGCAGCACCACTCTTGCTATCATGACCTGTGTCCAACCTGTAACCATTTCCAATCCTACAAAGCTTCCTACTCTTTATCCTTTTATTGCCAATGTACCCAGATCTGGTAATCTCAATGAAGGAGGCACTGTTCAGAAAACTGATGATTAATGCAGAAAACTCGGAATAAGTGATGTTCTGTGTGAAATAAAGAACATGCTTGAGCCTGGCAGTTTCTCGAGTGCTATTAAACACATGTCACCTTGGTGAAAATACTAATTTCAAAGAAGCCTTTGCATTATCAGTGACTTTATTGCCCCACAGAAGTGCTTCTTGTGAAAGTTTTTTTTCTAAGCTGGGTTTAATAAAAACCAAAATTAGAAACAGATTGGCACTAGATATGGTAAAAAGACTTATCCTGTCGTCTCAGCTTGTGAAAGAATGTGGTAGGTCCGAAAATCTACAAGTCACCGAGATGTTGAGGTTTATTTCAACAACAAATTTGTATAATGCTGCAACAGTTGAGGAAGATGAAGTTTCAGATGAATAGTGCGAGAAACATAAGTGCTAATGTTGTAATATTGGTTGAGTTCGTCAATACTATTACATTTTCTTAAGTGTTATACTGATATTTTTATTGTTGTAGCATTTGGTGTATGATGCACAATAATTTTGAATCCAAATCTATAATTTCGAGTTGCTGGTACGATAATTTTACTTCTAAATGATGGCAACCCTGTTTGACTATTACTCAAAGGAATAAGAGTTTGTAAGAATAGTTAATACAAGAGTAGAGAAAGCTAGGTAAGAGCAACACATCAGATTTTTTTAATACTGTTACTATGGGTTTCATTGTTTTGTATGATAACTTTTGTATTTGCTTCCTTGCTTACTATATGTGGTTAATTTTTTGTTTGTTATGCCTTATGTTGATGACAGTCTAAGAATGAGAAAGCAGAAAGGCTTTTCTTCCAAAATAAATAGAAGTGTAGCATTTACAGCTCTGCTTTTGAACTGTTTTGGATGTGTTGTAGCCTTTGATACTTCTGTTTGCTTCTTTGTAGGGCTTTGGTGTGGCTTATCAATGCAGGAAGATATGACATGTTGAATACTCCTGTTGAACTTTATGGGCACTATAAAATTTGCTCTAGGCATTTTGATGTTAGCGATTGTGCTGATACACTGAAAACAAAACTTCTTGCAAGAGCTGTACCTACAATTTTCACTCATTCATTGGAAATTATGGGTGAGAGTCCCGAAAATGAAGGTAAATAAGAATTGTTAACAGGCTCACAATAATTGAGGCCCTTAGAATAGCAAAGGCATATGCACCAAAAGTTAGTTTTGAGAAAAATGCGATTAAAGTTTTACTATGCAGTACATCCTCAGGGGAACTGAAGCTAGACTACTCACGCCACAATATTTATTCCTAAATAGCTGAAAGCTTGGGCAGTTACCCAAATTTGACCTGTCTGTTAGCCTGAGAATCTATCATCAGTAACCAAAGCCGGGAAAGCTTCATATCATTAAATATTCATGTTGAATTTAGGATGAATCACATTATCTTTGCACATATCTACATTTCACTTAAGCTACTAAGACTGGAAATCTTTTGAGTGCATTTGTCCTCATCATCAGAATTGGGTAACGACAGCAATTAATGATTCAATTTTGTATTAATTAAAAACATGTTATATTCTTCTGTTTGTTTAGGAGCTGAGGGACGTCCCAAGCGTATTGTGCGACATCCAAACTCATTGACCGACCAGTTTAATGATACAATTATCTCTGAAAGAGGTAAGCTTGGTTTATACTGGCACAACATTTATAATTTGCCTGTAACATGTATGGAAGTGGAGACATTTTTACAAATTTATGGCAAAGGAGGTGTGTTTATACCTTTGTGGACATATTCAAATGTATCAGATTTTCATCAAGAACATGATGCATTAAAAGGTAGAATCAGAACTAAAAAATTCAATGTCACAGCCAGGATTTGAACTATGATCTGCTAGAGTTTTAGGTATGATCTGAATGGCTGAGCTGGTATAAATGTACATGGTACTCACCAGACATTCCTGTAAGGGATCACCAAATACTGTGCAGTTAAGTATATGAGCACATGCTTTTCACAAAGCTGTGTCTTGAATTTTAAAAATGATAGCTCCACATCACATAAAGTAACTAGCATAATTATAAGGTGGAATGTCACTCACACACATCAGTAATTTCTTCCAGTGACGAAGCTAAAGGGGTGTTGTCTCAGGCTACCCAAACTAAATACAGATAAATTATATGGTATATAGTGGATGTAAAAAGCAAGAAAACAGTGTCTAAAAGTGGTCAATAAGTTGCTTGTGTGCTTCTAAAGTGACATAACAGCACAAAAATTTAGGATTTGGGTAATGCTAGACTCGCACATGCCGTAACGAGGGAGGGGCTTACTAGGTGTTGCTAAGCAACTGCCCCTCTCCAAGCCATGTTGTAGGCATTCTTGGAGTCTAGACTCTGGCTTCCTGCTGCGTGGAACTGTGGATTACAAGGCGTATTAGCTTTCATAGTCTATTGTGCTATTGTGTTGCACTCACATTACTTTTTCTACTCTTGTACTAACCATTCTTATAAACTCTTATTCCTATATCTTCTTTGTGTTGTGACAAACATTTGTACAAATTATCTTATTGCTTATTCCCTTATAGATGCAAGGGGAATATTAGAATACAGTAGGCTTTGAGCGATAGTCAAATCTTTTAAAGCTTTGAGGTCCAGTTCTCTTTGCATGTTTAACATATAAAAAAATGAACGATGTTCCGTTTCACGAAAGTTTTAAGTTTTCAGAAACTGATGCAAATAAGGAATATCTCCGAAATGGTTCACTCTACAAACATAGTTATTTGCACATAAATTGTGTTTTAGTGAGATCTACATTCCCAGAGACCAAGGAAAACAGCTGTTGCAGCCTTCCGACTATTGACAAATCATGACTGGCAAGTCATCTCTACAGAATAGGTATCTCAGCCTCACCAATATGTGTCCTGTGTAACGATCCAGCAGAAATGAACGAAGACCACTTGAAGACCTGTGAAGCATTAAGATCAGAAGAAACTACAGTTCAAAAGTATTGGAAAGCACGAATGCTAATGGCTTCATTGCCAGATGCAAGGCACTAGAAAACAACAACAACAACATTTTTTGTATATTAAGAAGTTGTCTATCTCTTACGGTTTATGAGTTATTCAAAAGTCATCCAGAGTAAACAGTACTACATAGGCTATAGCCAGAAAATTCAAAATATACATTTCATTTGTCATACAAATATCTTAAACATATGACATTTTAATCAAAATCGTTAGAGCCATTTTCAAGAAAATCAAAATTTTCGAAAAATTTTCAACGTAAAGGATAGTTAATGGTGGGGCTATTTACCTCAAAATCTTTGTGCCACATCCTTGAAAGACATTTAACTTAAATACTATCTTTGGTTTTTACCCGACTTTTCGTTTTTGAGTTATGTTGTCCACAGACTGACTGACACACACACAGAGCTTTTTATAAGAATGATTTTTTTTTTTTTTTTTTTTTTTTTTTTTTTTTTTTTTTTTTTTTATTCAGAGTATCTCAAAACATATTTCCAGTGAAATCTTGATATCAAATTTTTGGGTGGAATACAATACTTCCTCTACTTACCAGTAGAGAAAGTACAAAATATGTTGTAGTTGTTGTTAGCTAATGCTGGATTTCTGACAATGAAATCATTAATCCTCTTGCTCTCCAATATTTTTCACTGATAGATGGGGCACTAGAAGTGGCCGGGCATATTTGAAGGTGGTTTCGATCCATTTCCTCTTGTAGACCACATAGAGAACAGAGTGGTGAAGAATGTATCCCAATTCTGTTTAAATGTTTTGCCAGACAATCATGTGCCGTAATCAACCTGAAGGCTGCAACTGCTGTTTTTCGAGGATACTCAGGAATTACTGTTTGAATGTTTGGTAGTTCCCATCTTTTATTCTTTGATTTTTCATAGTAATATTTTTCAATAATTTTTTTGAATTCAAAGTTGACTAATCTTTTAGCTGCATAAAATGGTAGATTAACTATAGATTTTTGTACACCGCTGGTACCCTTTTTTGCAAAAAAATCAGCTTTCTCATTACCACTCAGTCCACAGTGATCTGGTATCCATTGGAAGACTAGGTGTTTTTGAAGTGCGGTTAGATGGGTAAGGATTTTCTAACATTCTATAATTTGAAAGGTAGAACTGGAATTTAAAAATTCAATGCCACAACTGGGATTGTTTGGTTTTTTGGTGACAACTTGGAAGTAATTGCTATAATTGCTGCCCTGGAATCTGAGAGAGTAACTGCTTGCTGAAAATGTGAAATTCTGTACAAAAGATTTTGTAAGGCCATTGGAATGGCTTTTATTGCTCCATTAATGTTTATAGTTCCATAACTTAAAGATTTGTAATAGGAAAAGAGGTGACACGTGACTCCAGCCCCTGCTCCATCTTGGTTTGATATCAATGATTCATCAGTATAAATATGTAGTCATTCATGTTCTGGAAATCTAGTATGGATTGTCTCTAATGCCAATAATTTTAGAACACTAGTTGGAGTATCACTTTTCTTAACTTCTTCTGTCAGGTGTAAATAATATGTGATGTCTAATGTATGTGTTGGATTGACTTTAGATATGAAGTTTTCCTTTGAATTAGCAAGGTGTACATTCTTCCTGATGTCTTGAATTTTGGAAAGAAAGCTCTTCTGAGTCTTTAGTGTATGTGTAAAATTTCTCTTGTGCCATGTATTGAATGGGAGTCTGATCAACTTTTTGTGTTGAACAAGAGCTGCTTTTTCTATTTCATATTCAATGCGGTATTGGTTGGTTAGTATTTCCATAGCTGCTATTGGTGTGGTTTTGATAGCACCTGTAATTAATCTCAGACTTTGGTTTTGAAAGATTTGAATTTTTTTTTGTGTTTGCTGTTACAAGAACTTCGCTGCAGTAAGTAAATAATGCTCTGGAACATCCCCACTTCATTCCTGTTAGATGTTTTAACAGTGAAAGGCGCCTATCTGCTCTTTGTATTACATTTTCTATTTGTTTGGTCCATGTAAGTTTGGTATCAAATGTAACTTCTAAATACTTTGCTTCCTTTGTTTCTGGTAATTGTTGACCCTCAAAATTTAGTTCTATTTTTAGTGATTTTTTTCTTAGTGAAAATATTTGGTAGTTCGATTTTGTTGTATTAACAGTCATTAAATTTTCTTTGGTCCACTTTTGTAGGTTGATTAAGGATTGTTGCATGGTTTTTTCTAGTTCCGTACTTTTGCTTTTTGGTTTTGAAGTCCACATTACTAAGTCATCAGCAAATAGTGCACACTTCATACCTGATTCTTATATTTGTTGTGGCAGATTGTTAATACATATATTAAAAAGTGTAGTGCTGAGCACTGCACCTTGTGGTAAGCCACGGTGTACTTGTTTGTATTTAGATATATTTCTTCCATATCGGGTTGCAATAAAGCGTTGTGTTAGGTAATGACATAGCCATGAAAACATTGAACCTTGTATCCCTATTTTTTTACTTTCTTTAGCAATTTTGTTCTGCATATAGAATCATATGCACTTTGGAAATCAATAAAAACTGATAAATTATCTTCTTTTCTATTGAAGGAGTCTTTGATTTCTTGACTGAGAAGTAAGACTTGTTCATTTGTAGAGTGGAACTCTCTGAATCCAGCTTGACATGGGGATATTAAATTTTGTGATTCTAGAAACCAATTTAACCTGTTTCACACCATTCTTTCCATCACGTTTGCTATTATGCTAGTAAGAGCTATTGGTCTATAATTTTTTATTTCTGATGCTGTTTTATCTTTCTTCAAGAGTGGGACAGTGATTGCTTTTTGCCATTCAGCGGGTACAGTAGTTTTCCAGGAAGAAGTACAAAATATATGTGTGTAAAATGCATAAATAAAAGTAAATAAATATTTATATATCATATGGGTTACAGTTAAAAAGAGAACAGCAGGAAATAATTATAGCATTATAACTAGGAGTTACTTCCGGGGTGTTATGCCGTGGTCTTCTGGAGTTTGGGTTCTCAGATGTTTTGTCCACAGTTGCAGCGGAAATAACTCCTAGTTATATTGACTTCGGCCGTGAAAGCCTACGCTCTCTCAATTATGGCATTGTTTAACTAGTGAAGTGCACTAAATAAAAATAAATACAAAGAAAATTGAGTCACTTTATGAAGTAGTCTGTTATCCCGGCTTTTTTCTTTATTTTTTTGCTGTGGCTACTATGGTGTGAATGGTACAATTCGGCCATTATTTCCTCAGAAACGTTATGGCACATCACAAAATGCTTGTATTTTCTGCCCTGAATGTGGGTGGGTCTATTAGTTGTAGAAACACCTAACACATGTGCACTTTCTTCAATTTCCACTGCCTTAGCTACAATCGTATTTAAGGTAGATGGAGCAATCCCTAATTTCTTAGCAATTTCTTTGAGTTTCATGCTGCCATTTTCATTTACTACATTCATAATTTTTCAGCAATTGTAATGCACTTCCTTTTGCTTTCACCCATGTTCACTAACAAGGTTAATCACAACTGAAGCACAGAGCACAAATGACTAAAGCAAGTTCGGTTTGTATTTCACAACTTTGCTAAAATAGCTTCAAGGTCACTCACTCTCACTTCCATACTGAGGGATGCTTTCCGAGAAATGTGCAGTGTGAGTATAAGTTTCAGCTTCGAATATTTCTTGAGATTTTAAAGAAGGAAACATCATAGATGTGTAAATGATCATTTTGCTCTCGGGGACGTAAGCTATGGTCGTATAAGTATAAAAATCATATAAATGAAATAATTTGCCCTGATATGCTATAGGATTTTGCTGAACCGCTGAAAAAGTACGTGTTAAAAATGTATTTGTATTTAAGAGGTAGAACTGGAACTTAAAAATTCAATGCCACAACTGGGATTTGAACCACAGACCTTCCGCTTGCCGGGCGGACGCTCTAACCACTGAGCTATTGTGACAAACTGCATTGAATTTTTAAGTTGCAGTTCTACCTCTTAAACTTTGCCCACACACGGCTTGTGTGTTTAAAAACACCAACAGTAAGCTTGTTGGCATAAATAAATAATAAGTATTTGTATTTATTTATCTGCCAATTAAAATTACAATAATTCATGGCGTCAAACATACAATGCAGGTATATATACAATAATTAAATTGTCCGTACAATATACGTATTTACAAATTATAACGATATCCTAAAGTAATATTTATAGATTTTAAACTCATGGGTTACACAAGGCTAACAATACTATTACTAACATTTATTGCAATCGAAATTCAATTTGTCAAAATGAATATTAACAAAAACTGTACTAATATTTATTAGTCTGAGAATTCATCTATTGAATAGCAACAGCCTTGAATACAATATTTTTTCAGTTTGCTTTTAAACTGGGTTGGGTTTTCTGTGCATGCATTGGTAACTTATTAAAAAACTTACATGCAGCTACAGTGGGTTTTGATTTAAATAATTTTAGTCTGTGTGAAATTACATGGAAACACGTTACCTCTGGTGAAGTGATCCTGAATCTGACTTAATTTTTGTGTGTTTTTTGTTATGTTTTAAATACATTATTACTTCAAAGATTTATAATGAATATGTATAAATGTGCAATATATAAAAGAAGTTTTATGTAATTATGAATAAAAACATTAATGTTTTAAGATTGATTTAACATAAGAGGGTTGTAAAGAAAGTAGTGGCAACATAGTCCCCACAGTCGCAGGAGAGCGGGTATGAGGCAATAGGATATGGGAGCGACCAGGTGACTAGTGTTGATTTGTGGTGTGCATTGGTTGGGCTGCCAGTTGGGAGTGTGCTGTTGCTGTGCAGCGTTGAAGTGAACACTGTCAAGTGCACCACTCTAAAGCATGTTTACCAAAGGTGATCAGCATTTGCGGCTTAAAATCAAGGTTGCCTGTGGCACAAATGCATCAGAATGTCATTGAGGATTACGTGAAGCCTGTGGTGAGAATGTATTACCATACATGTTTGTTGAACAATGAGCCAAGGTGTTTGGTGCGGGTTGGTCTGAGACTGCGGATTTGCACAGCACAGATTGGCCGTCCATTCCTCAAGATCAGATTGACATCGTGAGTGGTCTAGTTGCCATGGACCATTGATGGACTGTCCGGAAGTTATCCATGGAGGTTGGTCTTAGTCATCAAATGGTGTGGCACATCCTGACGAAATGTCTTCACCTGAAGAAAACTGTGTACAGAGGTATTTTTTAGAGATGGCATGTGACCTTGCTCGGATGTGCACGAGTGACATCACGCTAAGCGATGGTGGGGTAAGTTTCCACCAGCAGCCTGCTGGCTAGTGGGTTAGAAGTCGATGGGATATTAACCAGACACCCCTTTTATCTTGCAATAGACAAGTGGACTCGACCATGAACTACTGCGCAACATTATGCCACACGCCACCTCTAAATACCTCTGTACCATTGGGTTCCACATCTACTCACCAAGGTACAGAAATTGCACTGGCTGACATCCACCCGGACAAATACAACAACGAAGGAGATGGATTTGTGCAGCGCATTGTCGCCATTGATGAGTCATGGGCAGTTGCAAACAATGTCCAGCTGTTATTGCAACGGTGGCATTGGGAGGTCTTGGAACACCCGCCATACTCACCAGACATGAGTCTTTGTGACTTTGACTTGTTTCCAAAGTTGAAGGAACCCCTCCAAGGCCGCCAACTTCCTGACATGGCATCTGTAGTCTGCACTTTAGAGTGCTCTGTCGCACTCATTAACAGAGATCACCTTATCACTGGTGCCCAACGGCTGCCCTACATTTGGTAAAAAGTCAGGGACTTTGCAGGTGATAACATTGAAGGAATGTAATGCAGTTGTACTTGTGTGTTCAGTACACATTGTGTTCTATCAATCTTGCCAATACTTTATTTACAGCCATCGTATTATGTTGTTAAAATGCGTCCACTATAAGTTTTATGTTCTGAGTATATGGTGAAGTCAAAGCAGTCAGAAGAAAAATGTTGATTTTTTTTGTTTTTACAGTTGTATTGTCTTTAGTGCCATGCTATTATTTCAAAGTAAGCAATAGGGAAAATTATAAATATCTTATAATTAACTTGGGCTACTTGTCTATTTTTAGGTTCACGGACGAAAAAGTTCAGCATTACAGTTATACCTGTGGATGAAGCGACTTACAGTCCTCGTGAAATAAAATCCAAACCCCACACTAAGGTCTTTAAAGCTGGAAATAAAGCTTTAATTTATACATTACTACAAGGGCAGGATAAATACAGGCATTCAGATGACAAATTCAAATATTATTTTAAATATAGATATAGAAGCGATGTTCAAAGACCAAATGTTTCTGCCAAGAGCAAAGCAGATGAAAGATCTCCAGAATCTTTTGAGGACAACAGTGGTTATGATAATGAGGATTATCATATATATTCATTAGAGGATATAGATCCACTGTTGAACCAAGATGACTACAGTCCTGATCTACAGTTAAGAGAAGAAGTAGTAAGCAAAAGTAAAGAAACTGGATTACCAAAGATCACCATGGGCAATGCAGTTCCATATGAGCACATGTCAACGCCAGATCCAGAAGTGATAGACATCTCTGATGATGTAGGACTTGTGGATGAGACTTTGTTGGAACATGATTATAGCTCAATTCGTCTCTGCAGCATGAGTACACTCTGTCGCCTGTGTGCTAAAGAGTTGCAGAATCCCGATGAGAAGTCCGTGCTTGATGTCCTGCAGTCACTGCATCCTTTCTTCCAGAAATGTTTGAATTTGTCCCAAGACTTTAAGGAAGGTGATCGTCTACCAGAGAAATTCTGCTCATTATGTGTGGAAAAGCTGCAAATGTGTGATTCAATCTTCCAGCAGATCGCAGAGACTAATGTTAAACTTAAGAGTTATCTAAGTTTGGCACCAAAGAATGCAGCTTCAAATGTAAGTAACACATCACTTCATAAACCTATATATAAATAAATAGGGTCCAAGGGGGTGTTTAAAAAATAGAAAACGTGTGTTAATTCACGACTTTTTCTACCCATTCTTTATCAAACACTAACATATGAAGTTGCTAACTTCCTTGATTAAAGCCCAGATTTCCAAGCACAATAAAATAGTAAAATAAGCAAGCAAATACACGCAAAAATAATGAAAATAAGCACCAAGTTAGAAAAAACGAATATACGCAAATATAATCTAAATAAATTTACAGAACCCTTACACTATTGAAGGCTGTTACAGTACACAGCGAAGGCTATCCTGAGATTTTCCTGTGTAAAACCCCTGCATCTATCAGTGAAAAATTATTTATATAGTGAAAATGTTCTTTCGACATCATATGACGTCACAGGTGAATGAGAAAAGTACTACAGTGAATTCCTGTTCAGTATGTACTTCACCAGAAAGCTTTTTGGAAATTTGACACAGTATTTTATAACCCAAATTTTTCTGTAGCATCTGATTGAGTGTGTCAAATGCAATTTTTGAAATCCTGTGTGTTTCTGGCAACAATGTGAAATTTCATCTGTCTATGAAAGTGATTGCTCTAAGGAATTATTTTAAGCTTCCAGCAGCTGACCTTGTCAATGATATCATTGCAATATCTCGGACAATAACTGACTGATGAGTTGACCCTCTACCCAATCTCAGCAAGTTTTCTCTCCTTGCAGTATTATTTCACAACACCTGGCTACACCCTAGTGTTTCTTTCTTACGCATTCAGTCGAGAAAATAGAGACTCACTGATAAATCTGGATAACCGTGAAATATGCACTTCAAATTTACAGCTTTGGGTAAAATATGCTGTTTTAATTAAACATCATAAAATAAGTAAGTAAAAACATTTTCCTGTGAAATAAGCATAAATAAATATAAACAAGCATAGTTAAAACTGTTGATCTAGGCATGCCTTACAAATTGCAACCTATCTGCTTATCGTTAAAGGTCTGGAAAAAGTTAAGCATTTTGCTTAGAAATCTGGGCTTTATCCATGATTATCAATATACAGTTCGCCAAAAAAATTAGAGGAACACACGTTTAAACCAATATCCCAAACAAATATTGATATTATGCAAGTTTTGACAGTTTATAATTATAGATTGAGGAACTGTGTAAAATAATAATAGGCATTCTATCAAACTTTTGTTTCACGGGATTGGAAATAAAATCAAATTATTGTTGATGCATAAAAAAAAGTGGAAATACAAAATTACATTGTTACTAATCAATGTTTCCATGATTATTTCAACACTCGTTCGTAGTGTGTCCGTGTGCTGCAATAACTGCATAACACCTCCGTGCCATACTTCGCACCAGCCTCCTAATGGCAATTTGTAGGTACAATGGGAGTAGCAGAATTCAGTTGGGTTTAGTGATAGTCAAATGTTTCAAGAGCTGGTTGCTATGTGATGGCTTTGAAATTCCATTCTCTTTGTATAACCAGCAGAAAAAAAAAGCGAATAGCAAGCGGAAGGTCTGGTTCAAATCCCAGTTGTGGCATTGAATTTTTAAGTTCCAGTTCTACCTCTTAAACTTTGCCCACACATGGCTTGTGTGTTTAAAAACACCAACAGTAAGTTTGTTGGCATAAATAAATAATAGCAACTTCCCATATTAGAAAAGTGCATTTAAACTTTCAAATCAATAATAAGAAATGTGTTGGTAATAACCATAACCCTGTGGCACAACAGCCCTTTCTGGGCCGTCGGTCTGGGTGTCTTAGTTGGTTAGACGCTGGTCTACTGATCCCAAGGTCCTGGGCTAAAATCCGGCCCAGACCTATGGTTTTTAAGTGCACTTAAAAGCGACAGCTCCATGTCAGTAGATTTAATGGCATGTAAAAGAACTCCTGTGGGATGAAATTCCAGCACACCAGCAGCGCTGATGTGATGCTGGCAATTGACAGTGTTGTTAAACAACAAAATAATTTTAATTTTAACGTTTCTGGGCCAAGGCCTACCGCCCAAATACTGCATCTCACACCTCTGCCCACCACGGGCGTCATGGGTGGAGTGCAGTAGTGGAGGTGGGACGTTATCAGTGCCTGATCCCTCCTGGCCTGTTATGAAATATTCTCGACCAGGGACCGCTACTTTTCACCCAAGTAGTTCCTCAATTACCCCCTCAGGGACCTAATGAGACTGAGTGCACACTGTGCCGGATCTTCCAGCAGGGGAAAAATCCTGATGCTGATAGCGGGGATTGAACCCAGGTCTTCCGCACCAGAGGCAGGCGTGCTACCACTGCACTATGGAGGCAGTCATCTTGGTATAGTTAACCCCCTCCCCCCAGAGAAAGGAAAACCAACAAAAAGGTGTTTGACTTTAGTTGTATGCTTTAATCATGTCACATCTCTTTTATGGAGTAAGATTTAGCTTGTCACTTAGAGATTACAGTTATACAAAAGCCATTTAGAGTGGAAAGGACTTCAGTGGCTATTGCTACAAAATTCAAGATATGCATTATTTAAACATATGGTATTTTAATAGAAATTGTTAAAGCCATTTTTCAGAAAACCAAAAGTAATAAAAGGTGTTCTATGTAAAAGCTAGTTCAGGGTGGTAAGTTTTTCTTCAAAATCTTTGTGCCAAATCCTTAGAAGGTGCTGAACTTAATTGAGTATTTAACTGACTTTTTGTTTTCGAGTTGTACTATCCACAGATGCAGACAGGCTTCTTTTTTAAAAATACATTTGTTTTGGTTTATCGGGTCCTCAAAACATGTATTTCTGATGAAATCTCAATATCAGATTTTTGAGTGGAACGCAATACTTCCTCTATTTACTTAAAGTGCATAGTAGAGAAAAAATAAACAACTAACACAAAATGTGTTCTCTCTTTTGTTTCAGGATACCAGTAAGATTGTCACATTTGAAGCTGATGAAAAACTGTAAGTATATATAAGAATACCTTTTTATCCAACATTTTTAAAAATATTTTCTATTAATATTTTTAAAAATAGTTTCTATTATTTTTTAACTATTCTCTGCAGTGAGTAGCACTCAAAAACACGCCTTTCCCCTCGTGTAAAAGCTGGACTTTTAAGAGGTGGTTTTTGCACTTACGAGATGTGATCAAAAAGTAACAGGAATTTTTATTTTTCTTAAAGAATCTTTATTTATTCATCATCAACTTTGTTCCCTTCAAAGTAATCCCCCTCAAATATAATACACTTGTTGCAGCACTTTTCCCAATCTTGGAAGCACTTTTGGAACTCACTTTTTGTTATGGTGTTCAACTCCTGTAGTGATTCTGGTTTTATCTTCTCAGTGGTGGCAAAATGATGGCCTTTCATGGTTCTCTTCAGCTTCAGGAATAGAAGTCACAGGGGGCCATGTCCAGTGAATATGGTGGTTGAGCCAATGTAATGGTCTTGTCTTTTGCCAGAAAATCATGAACAAGCGAGAGGTGTGAGCGGGAGCATTATCGTGATGCAATTTCCGCAAGTGGTTTTGCCACAATTCTGGTGCCCCCCCTTTTTTTTTGGGATTGCTTCAGACAAACGGCTCATAACTACCAGGTAGTATTCCTTACTGACCGTACAACCATAGGGCAGAAACTCACGATGTACTATCCCATTGTAATCGAAGAAATCAGAAGAACCTTGACATGTGATTAAATGTTACATTTTCTTCATTCTTGGCTCTTCAGGCAGTTTCTATTGGGACGATTTAGCTCTGGCTTTGATGTCATAATCATATACCATGTTTTGTTACCTGTTGTAACCTTTTTTAGAGGTTCTGGGTTGTCGACTTCATTCAGCAATTCCTGAGCAGTCCTTGCAACATTGTTTTTGGTCAAAGTTCAACAATTTCAGAACAGACTTTGCTCCAACATGTTTCATGCCTAAAACATCCAAAAAAAGCTGACATCATCAGCAACATTTCTGATTATTATTTAGTTATGCCAACAAACTTACTGTTGGTGTTTTTAACACACAAACCGTGTGAGGGCAATGTTTGAAAGGTAGAACTGGAACTTAAAAATTCAATGCCACAGCTGGGATTTGAACCACAGACCTTCCGATTACTTGCAGTATGGAACGTTTATATGAACTTCCTATCCTTCTTCAAAGATATGCGAAAGTGGGGAAGTTGACGGGAACAAATAAGATCAGAAGAATTTACCGGTGAATGAAGCGATGAGACTCTTGAAGCTTTTCATCGAAGTTCTCGATGAACCTCAGGGTGTGGTACGGGTCTACGTCTTACAAGGATGATTAAATTTCCTTTTTATATTTTTAATATACTTATTTATTGTTCCTTTATCACAAACGATAATACAAATATTCTGGATTGGCGTCCTTTGTCACAAGCCCTGCGGGGTTCACACAACCCGAACACGGGCTACGTAATCTTGCGAGTTCGTAATCTTCTTCTATCTTTTGATGCAGCCTTACTAATTATATATTAGTTCTCTGCATTTTTACTCCTGTTAACTTTTAAAACACAATGTTCTTCCAATAAACACTATATGTCGATAACTTTTAAAATTGTTCGCGGACTTTGTGATTTCCACATGACGCCAATCCCAATAATACATGAACAAGCCAAGACAATTGAAGATCTCTATCATTGCCCACTAGGACAATGATTCACAATTTTAGGGGGCTTTTTCTGCCACCACTATAAACACAAATTTTAACTATTTTAGGAGGCTTCTTCTAAAAATATCGCCTCAAGTAGTAAGTCACCATTGGGGTAATTGTCTCTGATGTGAGACTACCTGTGTGGTTTGCCAGGAAAAATACAAACTGGTTTGAGAATTCAATGCCATTCTGGCAGTTTGTCACAGTAGCTCAATGGTAGAGCACCTGCCTGGTAAGCGGAAGGTCTGTGGTTCAATTCCCAGCTGTGGCATTGAATTTTTAAGTTCCAGTTCTACCTTTCAAACATTTCTGATGGTGATTCGGTGATTTTCCAGAGCTATTTTCTTTACTTCTCCTACGTTCTCATCAGTAATTGATGTGCCAAGGCATCCAGGGCGGTCATCTTCAACATCTTCTCGGCCCTCTTTGAAGCGTCTATACCATCGTAAGCTCTTATCTTACTCATAGTAGATTCCCCAAAAGCCACAGTCAACATTTTAGACATCACATATTATTTACACCTGACAGAAGAAGTTAAGAAAAGTGATATTCCAACTAGTGTTTTAAACTTATTGGTATTAGAGACAATCCATAAGTACTAGATTTCCAGAACATGAATGGCTCCATATTTATACTGATGGATCATTGATATCAAACCAAGATGGAGCAGGAGCTGGAGTCATGTGCCATCTCTTCTCCTATTACAAGTGTTTAGGTTATGGAACTACAAACTTTGATGGAGAAATAGAAGCAATTCGAATAACCCTCCAAAATCCTTGTATAGAATCTCACATTTTCATCATCAGTTATTCTCTCAGATCCCAGGGCGGCAATTATAGCAATTACTTCCAAGTTGTCGCCAAAAAACCAAAGAATTATAGAATGTTGGAAAATCCTTCAGGAATCCATGTGCATACATGCTATCACTTCAAGGAACACAATATAAATACTGTTGAACACCAGTTTGCCCTGTTTCAAACAGAAAAACTTGAGAAGACAAATAACACATGTGGTAGATACTTGCATACTATTACAGAAGTAACGTCACTATGTTTTGCAGCATGCTAGGGTTTCCTGACGTGACATAACACATGTGCCCAGTGTTGTATAAATAGATTGCTTGATTTTAGGCTCATATTTTCAGCATTAGAATTGCTTACACTGCCACGCTCTATGTGTAATGCAATAATACAAACCTTTATTGACAGTTTATTGTATTACAGAAAGTTGGAAGGGAAGCATAATAAGGAAAAGAATAATAATATGCTTTCACAGGCACTGCAGTCATTTGTACCTTATTTTTGTAAATTAATAAACTACACAATAATGTGTTCACATAATCGGAAACCTCAATGATGACCTACATGGTCAAAATAAATCGAGAGAATTCATGTAAAATAAAAAAACATTTATAGCAATCTATAATAAAACCGCTGCGTGTTAATAGATTAAACGTGAAATAAAATATTAGATAATGTCCTTCACAGCTGCATCTGCATACATCCACACTGTAGACAAAATTTTTGACGACTCTGGAGCCAAGTTCAGCTTGAATTTGACCCATGAGACATCTAATTTCAGCCTTGAATTGGGGGATTGTTCACATAAATACAAGATTTGACATCCCCTCACAAAAAAGTTACATGGTGTCAAATCACACAATCTCGGTGGCCAGTTCTAATTGTCGTTGTGAACCAGCCGGGAATCTTTCTCTCGGCAACCTTGTTGTTTCAGTGGCATTGTGGCAGGTTGCCCCGTCCTGTTGGAACCATAAGTCTTCCAGTTACAGCCATAGAAACTATGTTATCATGTACCTATAATGGTCACCTGTCACTGTCACTACTTTTCCCATATTGTCTTAAAAAAAATGGCCCAATTAGTCTGCCAGCCCATATTCTGCACATTGTGTGACTCATTCTGAAAGCAGATACTTCTCACGGACCTTGCAACGATTCTCTGTACCCCAAATCCAGCAGTTTTGTTTCTTCACATAACCATAAATCTGGAAGTGTACCTTGTCATTGAAGATTATTTTCTTATGAAAATCACTATCAAACTCTTGTTTTGTGAGTGCCTGATTGGCAATTGTTGCCTAATGCTGGATTTCTGACAATGAAGTCATTAGTCCTCTTGCTCTCCAATATTTTTCACTGATGGATGCGAAGGGCGCTAGAAGTGGCCAGGCATATTTGAAGGTGGTCTTGGTCCATTTCCTCTTGCAGATCACATAGAGGACAGAGTGGCGAAGAATATATCCCAATTCTGTTTAAATGTTTTGCCAGACAATCATGTCCTGTAATCACCCTGAAGGTTGCAACTGCCGTTTTTCGAGGATACTCAGGAATTACTGTTTGAATGTTTGGTAGTTCCCATCTTTTATTCTTTGATTTTTCATAGTAATATTTTGCAATAATTTTTTTGAATTCAGAGTTGACTAATCTTTTAGCTGCATAAAATGGTAGATTAACTATAGATTTTTGTACACCGCTGGTACCCTTTTTTGCAAGAAAATCAGCTTTCTCATTACCACTCAGTCCACAGTGAGCTGGCATCCATTGGAAGACTAGGTGTTTTTGAAGTGCTGTTAGATGGGTAAGGATTTTCCAACATTGTATAATTGTTTGGTTTTTTGGTGACAACTTGGAAGTAATTGCTATAATTGCTGCCCTGGAATCTGAGAAAATAACTGCTTGATGAAAATTTGAGATTCAAAAAGGATATTAAATCCTCCTTTCAAATTGTTCAAGAAATGGATAATGCAGATAAACCTGAATTAATAAAGCTAAATTTTTGGGATAACAAAATACATCTACATTTATACAGTATTTACAATCCTTCCAGGAATGAACCAGATCTCTCACTTATTGACCAATTAAATAAAATAATCGTAATTGGGGATTTCAATACCCATTCCAAAAGATGGGTTATGAAAAATTGGATTCTACAGGGAAGATTAGTGGAAGAATTTTTGAATTGGCAATTGTTCAATGCTGCGAATGGCCATTGACTTCAGCTCTTGTGTTAGTTGGCTCTTAAAAGTATGCAAATGCATATTATATTGTTGAAAGAACAGTGGAACTTTGCTCTAGAGTCGTCGAAAAATTGTCCACAGAGTGGATGTGTGTGGTTGAAGCCGTGAAGAACATTTGCTGATATATAAAGAAAAATTGAAGCTATTAACAGTGAAGCAACAAGATTCTAAAGTAAGAACAAATTAGAAACTAAAAACTTCACCTATCTTCTATCAAGTTGTCTCCAACTTGAAACTCGAGTCAGTTTGTGCAAAAAGAACTTGCAACATTACTAAGATAAGTGAAGTTTTTAGTTTCTAATTTGTGCTTACTTTAGAATTTGCTGATATTTTATTTCATGTTTAATCACAGTCTCTGTGCTTCATATTGACATAATAGTATTAGGTTCAAATAAATTATGTGTTTTAATGTTAAATTAAGAATTGCATTCTTTATGGGACACCTGTACATTCTGAACTGAAGGCTTACTTAATGCTTTCACAGCAAACATTACTAACAATGGCTTCATTTGGTGACTGGAACTGAATGAGGGCAATGAAGTTAACAGTGGGCAAAACCTTGACACAGCTGATCATTTGTAAAGCCATGATTAGTAATGCTGAAAGACACAAAGATTTGAATTAGGTATTAATAATTTTGGTGGTTGACTATTATGCTCATTTGCTCCACTTATCTCATGTTTGCTATTGACGTTTGGCACCAGAGAATGTGGGAAAGGTTCCTTGAAACATTTGCTGTATGATTGCTTCAGTGAGTGTAAGTTCCAGTTAACTAATTGTTATTTGCTGCTTAATAGGAAAGAAGACCAGCACACAACACTGGTTGGTGGAGAAGTAACCAATGAACGTGTTACATTGCATGGGCTATCAGAAGAACCCTGTGAAAGTTATGTGTGTGGTGAATGTCCAAGATCCAAAGTTTACAAAACACTAATGGATTTACGTTGTCACAAAATCCTGGTCCATGAAATAGATAAGAACATTAGTGAAAGGCGTAGAAAGGAATATTCATGTAAGTACTGCAGGAAGAAATTTATGTCTCTGAAGGAGTTTTATCATCATCCATGCAAATACCAAAAGAGGCCCAATAGACCAGAACGTCCCCCTGTTCAACGAATCTTGAAGACTGTTTACACAAGACGATACAAAAAGCATGCAGATGGCTATTTGTGTTGCCAATGTGACTACATTGCGCCAAATGAAAATGATATAAAAACTCATTGGAGAAGTCACCTACCATCCTTACCTCCACGCGAACCACGTCAATATCGAAAAAAGGAACCCATGTATGGATGTCACATCTGCAGAAGGAGGTTTGTTTCTGAGAAACACCTGAACAGACACCTTGAACTGCACCCCAAATGGAAATGCAAGACTTGTGGAAAGCTCTTCAAAAATGGTATGCTCCTTTACAGCCACAAGCAAAGACATGAACCAGATTCTGCAAGGCTCTGCTATCTCTGTGGCAACATGTATGCAAACCTTGGCCAGCATATGAGAAACGTTCACAATCCCTCATCAAAACCAAAAACTATCTGTCACATGTGTGGAGAAGTGCTAGCTAGTAGGCGTTATTTAAAAAGACACATTGCCAGAGTGCATGAATACGTGGACAAGCGTATTCCCTGCCCACACTGTCAAAAACCATCTCGTGATGAATTTGCATTGAAGAAGCATATATACAAAGTACATGGAACCCCCAGACATTTTGCATGTTTGCTGTGTGATATGAGATACAAAAGACCAGTGTCATTAATGAAACACATTGATAAACAACATCCAACTTGTGATATATGTCAGCGACAGTTTGTTACAAAGGATGCTAAAATCCAACACATGGATGCAGAACATAACAACGGCAGAAATTGTGAGCCAAGTTTCATTACTGAGGACATACAAGTAGGCAAGGATTTAGATGAAGAAACTATATACCATTGGGAAGGTTTGCAGACTATGAGTGCAACAAACATTCACATGGTGTTAACCACCAGAAATGAGCCACTACCTAGCAATTGTTAGTAGATCTGCTCAATTTAACCCTAGAACACTAGCACACGTCACAAGATCATGTCACAAAAGTGAGTCATAAATTTTACATTTAGTAATTCAATAGTTTTAACAATAACAATCCCTTTTTAGAATAAAACAGGCAGATTAATTTACAGTTGCTTTTATTTTATCCCATGAGCTTCATTTTCACAAACATAGTCTCTTTCAAACCCGTGTCAGGAAACAGTTCCTGCTTTGATTGCATCTTCATGTTTACTATCCTCACTGTCCATGGAACTATGTTTACCAAAGATTTCAAACTCTGGGTATGTAGCGGACATCCTGCTAAACCAATATTGGTATTGTATAATTCAGTTACAATTTTTTTTAAATTAAATGAAAATATAGAATTGCAGAAGTCTTATCTATGTGAAAATGCTTGCATTACTACTATTGCCTTGTAAAAATGATGACTGATTTATAAATATAGGTTGTGTCACAGTATATTGTAGGAAAACATATCACTTGACTGTTTACATCCAACAATGAAGCTAGTGCAAGCTAGAGCGATAAAGTGCAGGAGACCATTTTGTCCCCACTTTTACCAATTGTCATCGTAAAAATTACGATGCATTTGTGTTCTAGGGTTAAAATTGGGATATGATTAGATATCTTGTAAATTTGTGTCTGCAATTTAATTTAAAAGGTGAGTTCATTAATAACAGTGTTATTAATGAACTCACCTTTTAAATTAAATTAATTACAGCAACACTGTTTTCAAACTTCTATGAAAGGAAGATTGTGTCTGCAAATTTGTAATATAACTGAATGTTACAGAAAATTAAAGTTAATTATGAAACAGCTTGAATTTTGTGATGTTCATTGTCCATCTATGACTTTTTTATATACATGAATTGGCAGAGCTATCAATAAAATGGCCCTAATGGCTATTTGTCGACGGGCGCTTAAACAAAACTCACTCACAAACTCAATAAAATGTTAATTTACAATAACTGAAAATGAAAACCAGAACGAGAATGACAAAGTTAAAATACACAGATTATAATGTGGAACACTGAGCTCTTTGGCAGATTGTATAGTAGGACAGCTTATTGAGATACCCCAAAAAACAACTTTGACGTTTTTCCCCCATTATGGTGCAGTCTGGTTATATTTGGTGATACTCTATCCGTTAGGTTGCATTAGTGCCGCCAACTGTTCCTGACATATAACCATGGTAAAGCTATGGCCATAGTTGGTGTTATTGCATCTGTTATGTTGCCACAGAAGTCCTTGTTCATGGACGCGTTGCAGAAAGACCAATCAGTAGATTTTAAAACAAGATTCTGTTTAGACGCTGTATTAATAAATTAATCAATCTGTGGACGTACTGCTTGTGTTTGCGTGATTTTGTCTTGAATTCTTTTAGAGCAATGTATGCAGTTATAGTTACTGTTGTTATTTTTGTGTTTGCTACACAGTAGTGCATTAAATATATATTACAATATTTAGCGCTCGGAAGTGATTTTATCCAAAAGTGTTATTGCAGAGCAACATTTGCCGAAAGTGAATACATTCTTTATTGTGTGGCAACGATGTTCAAGCATTATTATCATTTGAAAGTATGTGATATTTGAGGTTAGAAATGCCTTTATTATGCACATTGGCAGGACTACTTTTTGAAATTCTTTCGTCAGCTGTTTAGTGTAATGTTGGCCATCATGCACTCTTGGGGACTGCCGATAAACTGTGTCCGCTTTATACTATGTCTATTTTGCTATCATCTAGCTGTTTATCCTGGATTATAACCCATAATATTTCTTTTAATCTGGACCAAGTTTCCTCGATTGTTGTGTTCAAAGACCTCTTAATAAACAATCCTAACCCTCCAAGCACTCTGTTTGTTTGCCCGTGTTTCTACCCCTCTTCTCACGTAATTATATTCCTTTACTTCAATCTTATCCTCTTTTAACCACATTTCTACCACTGCCAAATAATCTAAATTCTTGCAATTAATGTTTTTCCACACAATAGTCTGTGTAGGACATGATTAGTAAGGGTAGAGTGAGACTGAAAAATTGAATGCCATGACTGGGATTTGAACCATGGATCTACTGGTTACTGTCTGGCTGCTCTAGTCAACATGCCAAAATGACGTGTGTGGAAAAACAATAACATTAATTGACCTTATAGTTGGGTAAACTAGAAGCCTGGGACTTAAGTACTTACAACACTGTAAGTCGCCATTAAGGTATGTTATCTTGGAATAAATTGAGACCTCCTTGTATGGTTTACTGGGAGTAATGCGAGTGAGTTAGAAAATTTAATGTCATATTGGCACATTGGTCATGATAGCTTAGTGGTTAGAGCAGCCGGATGGTAACTGGTAGATCCGTGGTTCAAATCCCAGTCATGGCATTCAATTTTTCAGTCTCACTCTACCCTTTCTAATCTAAATTCCATAATGCTTCTGTATAGATTTTGGATTTTAAACCTTCACAATTCCACAAACCAAATCGCCTTTCTATCTCCTATTGCAAACCTATTGTATCTCTCAGATCTAAACTGTTCCAGATTTTGTTTATCATACTGATAATTACATAAAAAATAAAAGCTTTAACTCTACTTCATATAAATTTGCGGTTTTCAACAGTCTGATTTATAGGTTGATAAATATACCTTTTAATAAGGAAGAATTTAACAAAGAATATGAACACATCAACACAGCATTAATTAATGGATTTAGTACAGAATTTGTACATAAAAACGTAAGAGAAATTTAAATATCAAAAGGTTCTAAATGGTGCTTCCACTCTCAAAAAAATATAAGATGACTGTAAATTTAAAAGGTTTACTTACCACCCTTGGGATAATAAAAAGTTTACATTTTTAAAGAACATGGTACAGTTCTACCTCTTAAACATGGTACAGCTTTAGCTCTTCAAAATAAATATAATATAAAAAATTTGCTTAATTTTTCTAAAAAAGACAAAATTCTAAATTATAAATCATTTATGAAGTTGACTGGATTGTGATAAGGTTTACATTGGCAAAACAAAACTCATTTGGAAACCAGAATAAAGGAACATTTTAGAAATATCAAGTGTAAACAGATAGAAAAGTCAGCTATGGCAGATCATTTTTGGTCATCTAATCATGAAATAAACACAGAGGTTAAATTACTAAAGCAATTGAATGGACCCATTGGTGTAATGGTTTGGGAAAAAATATTCATTTTAAAAAATAGAGACCATGTTATGAATTTCAAAGTACTGCCTATTGATTCTTTTAGTAAATTTGTTTTGTGATGAGAGGTGGATAGTGATATCATCATGGGTGAGGTCATCGCTCACACGTAGTGAATTGTAGTAAGGATGACCAAGGTCAGTTACCCTGAAAATGGCAGGAAGACCTGTTGAAACATGTTGGGTGTGTCTAATGTTTACATCTCATATTTGGATAAGTGAAGCTGCTGGTTTTTACATTATTGGTAGAGGAAATAACATTTTCTTCATGCTCCCTCCTGCTTCTTCCCCAATTTTCCAGCAATACTCCCCACTTTCTTTCTCCAAAACTTCTTCCTTGCTGGTCACTGCACACCGCCACACCTCTCCCTCTCTGCTGCATCTCGCTCCTGCCTCCTAGGGGACACAACCTTTTCTGGTGATGAGATGACCCTGGACCTCTCCTTCATTACAGCTGTCGGCTCACTCACATGCTGTGATGCACCATCATCTGTTACCATTATCTCACTTCCCCTCCTTTTTTGAGCTAACATCTTCTCTTCTCGTACCACAATGTTGGACTTTGTATTGTCCTCACTCTCTTCACTTGTTGTGTGTATTACTTTGTCTTGTATTTCTCCTAAAATCTTCTGCTAATCGTGTTCTAATTTGCCTTCAAATCTTTTTAGCTCCTTTTCTCCCTCAACTGTGACTCTCGTATAATCAATCGATAATTTTAAGAGGTAGAACTGGAACTTAAAAATTCAATGCCACAGTTGGATTTGAACCACAGACCCTCCGCTTACCAGGCAGGTGCTCTAACCATTAAGCTACTGTGACAACCTGCCAGAATGACATTGAATTCTCAAACCAATTCATATTTCTCCCGGTAAACCACAAAGGCAGTCTCACATCAGAGAATTGTGACCCAATGGTGACTTACTACCGTAAGTAGTAACTCTCACACGGCTAGTGTGTTTAAAAACACCAACAGTAAGTTTGTTGGTATAAGTAAATAATAATTACCATAATTTTAAGTTTCTAATTATGCATTTTTCCAGCCAGTCTTGCTTCCTTCATCTGCTTGATAAGTTTTCTCTTCAGTTCTCGTTCTTCAAATGATGATCTTTATTTGTAAAAATGTTTATCCCCTTCAGTTTCTTCAATCTATTTAAAATCTTGTATACAATGTTCATGTTCATAAACTTTGCAATAATCATTCTCCCTAATCTCATCTCTGGTTTTCTTTCCAGAATATCATATACTTCCTGTATGGCCCAGATCCCTTGCCATTCTTCCACTCTGGTAAATAACACATTATACCTATGATTTCTCTCTAATTTATCCAGCCTGATTTTCATCCTGTCTGTTTCTTTCCTAATATCCTTAATTTCAGCTTTAATTTTTTGCTTAATCTCGTGTACAGCAGCCTCCACATGTTCACCAAGTACCTTTTCTAGCTCATCCATTCTGCTCAATATTCTTTCAATATTATCACTGTTATCCTCCGGTCCCAGATTCACTTCTACACCACCAATCACCAAAAGTATAAATAAAATAAGTGCCACAATCTTACAATTCATCTTCTTCTTTCCTATTTTTGAAGTTATTTCTTCTTGCTGCTCCAAATAATCTAATCCCACTTCTATATGTATATACAGGGTGTTAATGAACTACACTGGAATAATTTCAGAGAATATAGAAATGTCTTACACAAATAATGTGAGATAGGAGACATGTGTCCTGTTTGTTGAAATTTTGAAGTTGTGGCTATAAGTGTCTAAGGTACCAGTACGCCACTGGCTAATATCAACCATCTGAGAGCGCAACACATGAAAACGATGTGACGTTTAGAGCGTACCTCTCTGACGCAGTTATTGACATTAGCAATCCAGTATAAGGTCATCATTGTTTTTGAGTGGAGCATATTAATAATTTTTAGTCTAGACTTCAAATTGTATTTCAATTTATGCATTTTTATTCCGCCACAGTAGTACAATTAATTACAATTTTTGCTAACAAAAAGTTGACTGCTGCTTAGTACATTCATACCCTCCCTAGTACAACAGCCCATGAAGGACCAAGGCTTGCCGCCCAGCTGCTGCATTCCCCACCTCTGCCCACTACTGTTTGAATGTTATCTTTACATCTCTTATGGGCAGTAGCTGTTACTTTTGGCAATACTGGAAGCGAGTAACACACAGGATATTACAACTTTCTGCTAGCACCAATCAGCGGTCTCACTGCTAGGCGTGGCCTCAAAATGTAGCACCGTGTTGCCAACTCCGTTTTATAAGGACTACATGGTTTCAATTTCTTTGGTGTTTGTGCAGGTTTTTTCTCGGTAGACAAACAGGATAACAGTTGTCTCCATGTTCTACTATTCTGTAATCATTTATATACATACTATCCACATAAATTTACGAAGTAGCGATGTGATCTGCAGATGTATGTAATGTTTCAAATACCCTATTTGAAATGCCTACTAAAGAACTGGCAACAAGGCCTTGAGAATGTCAGAGACAGAGATTCACGGGCTGTACAATGTCTTTACGTCAGTTTCATAGAAATTGCTCGAAATGGTGACCTGAATTTTCAAGGCAAAGTTGCCAGCAGTAAAGGAATGATTGTCGTACTCTATCCAACATTTCTGATGTAAGCCGAATCAAGGAAATGTTAGTGTTAATGCTCTTCTTCATATGGAATAAAAAAAATAGAAAATAGAACCAATAACTGTATGACAAACAAACCCATGAGCTTTGGGACATATTTTAGCATTATGAATTAAGCCACAAAAGCAAAAAATTGTAAAACAAAAAATTATTTTTGTTGTTTAGCAACACTGTCAATTGCCAAGATCATATCAGTGTCACTGGTGTGCCAGAATTTTGTCCTGTGGGAGTTCTTTTACATGCCAGTAAATCTACTGACATGGTGCTGTCGTTTTTAAGCACACTTAAAAACCATCAGTCTGGGCTGTATCTAACTATCTGAGCCACCCAGACCAACACCACAAGAGCAATTAAACATCTCTAGAGGAGGGTACTTATGCAAGTAGACAGCTAATCATTGTTATACTGTCAAAGTGATTAGTTCAAAATTTGAGAAGTCTGGCATTAAATGTTGAGAACGCTGATAACGAGCTACTGAAGATCAATATTTCTATACTCGGACAGCAGTTTTAAAGACATTCTAAGACAAATTTTCACCAGATTTGCTTTAATACTAACTTATGGGCATCTGATACCAATATGTTTAACACTGTATTACTTTTATGTTTAGCCACAGAACCATGCATTGCCTTTCTCAAATTATTTATATCAGTCACATCTACAATCTCTGAAGTTATTTCGGTGTAGTTCATTAACACCTGTATATCCACTCCCATTTTCCCTTATATCCTTCTTTCCTTCAGCACTCCCGTGCTATTCCAAACACGTCTGTTCTGTTCCCGGGCTAACTTAGTACTCTCTCTCAGAAGGTAAAAGGAATGTGAAGAATACAAGAAAGGAAAGAGAAAATAAACAGGGTAGAATGGATAAGAGCTACCTGGCAGACCAAAAGCCAGGGTCCACGATAGCTGAGATGGCTCTGATAGTAAAGAAAGAATATATAGTGTAATATACAGGGTTCTTCATTTAAAACCTAACGGGCACACAGCATTTTGCCTGTGCACGATTGGGTGCGCCACGACCGGCTTGCTCCTATATAAACTCTGTGCGTAAAGCATGTATAACACTCTTACCCTATAGAAGATGCTGAAAATATTGCCCACCCTTGGCATTTGTGATACTGGGTCATCTTATTTCAGAATTTAGTTGCTCTGTGTGCAGAAGACTGAAATTCCAACCTGTATTGCCAATTTTGGGATGGATTTGGTTGGTGAACGTTCAAAACACGTGCCTATCTTAATGTTTCCTCTGTTAAAACTGTATGTTTATGCTTTAATTTTTTGTTTGCTGCAGAACCAGTGGTTTTGAATTTCTGTCACGTGAGTTGTAAATCTGGAAGGAGGCACTTCACCCAGGGAATGCTTGGATATATGCTGTGCAAACATGGCTTGGTGATTCCCATTTATAATAACTTTTACACACAAAAGTACATTGCTCTAGAGTCAAGCACCTATTCATGTTGGCGTCCGGTACAATACTGCCAAGTGGAGTGCACAATGGCAGCCGGTAGTGGGGAAATCCAGCAAGGTGCCAGGAGAGGTGAAACACCGTGTGCTCTGTTAGGTTTTAAATGAATAACCCTGTAGATAAGGTAATTTGTTCATTGTTTTGTCTTTTTAGTAAGTTTAGTAGCTACTGGAAATGCATTCGTATTTCTGTTGTCTCTGATCTGAGACTGCCTTTATGGTTTACCAGGAGAAATACGAACTGGTTTGAGATTTCTGGCAGGTTGTCACAGTAGCTAAAAGGTTAGAGCACCTGCCTGGTAAGTGGAGGGCCTGTGGTTCAAATCCCAGCTGTGGCATTTAATTTTTAAGTTCCAGTTCTACCTCTAAAACATTGCCCACACACGGTTTGTGTGTTTAAAAACACCAACAGTAAGTTTGTTGGCATAAATAAATAATTGAAGATGAGTTAATTTAGATTTATTCCTTCCTGATAATTTATCTGAATTTTATTTATTCTAGCACTGGGATTGTAAGTAGTTTCTTTTCGAACATGCCAATTACTTCGCTTTTATTGTGAGCATTTAATATGTATCTATTATTATTTAGTTTCTTAGCTTCAAAATGTGCTTTCCTAAGAATTTTACATAATTGTTTATAAAAGGTGTGAAACTGAGGTGTATATGGAGTGCAGCAAAAAAGGGGCCGGAACTAAACTACATAAATGTAAGACATGAAAGTACTAAAGTAGAACAGGTATCTAATCAAAATTTTTTAGGAATATATCTTGATGAACACTTAACATATGAAATGCATGTAAATGAAGTATGTAGGAAAATCACAAAAAACATATACCTACTAAAATACTTTGCAAAATACCTTAATGTAGAAGAGCTTAAAGCTATATATTACGGCATAATATACGTGCACTTGGAATATGGTATTGAAATTTGGGGAGGATGTGGGGTAACAAAATTAAACAGGATACTATTGCTACAGAAGAGATGCATAAGTCATATTTTTCAACTAAAGACTACAGACAGGTGTAAGCCACTCTTTAAAAAGAATAAAATATTGACAATAGTTGCTCTTTATGTATACAAAGTAATTATACTGATTCAAAACAAATCACCTACTAAAAACACAGATATTCATACATATAGCACCAGAGGGAATGAAAATTACCATAGAACACATTTAAATAAGGCTTCAACCAAAAAGGATCCGATTGTAATGGGAATGATATTATATAATGACCTACCAAGAAGTATAAAAGAGCACTCAAGAAAAAACTCCTTTTCTAAAGAGTTAAAGAATTATCTAATTGAAAAGTGCCCATACAGGTTAGAAGAGATGTTAAATTAATGTGTACTGTTAATGTATTTTTTGTATATTCAATATTCCATGTTTGTATTATGATATATAGATTATTTACTAACCATAAGTCTAATTAAGTGCCATGTACACATTGACAATGCTCCATGCTTATATTACAAGTTTTATGAGCAATTAATTTGAATTTGAATTCCTGTTGCAGGAGGTGTGCAATGCCTTTTGTGATCCAATCTCATTCTTTTCTCCTTTTAGGAGAGTCACAGTTTATACTGGGAAGGCTGTATTGAAGTAATAAGATTGATAAAAATTTGGAACTATTTATGTAAAGTTTCAGACCAGTCTTCCTTACCTAATCAGTAGGTAAAGTAATGAATATTCTTTGAATTGTAGAATCTATTCTTGTAAAACTGTTTTGCTTGAACAGGTTCTTGGAGTATTTCAATGGACAAAATAAGATGTATAAATACTGCATTGTGAACAGAGGCCCAAATCCGTATTACTTGTATTTTTAAAGGATTTGATTTTTATAATCTCATCTAAACATGCCATTGTAGTTTTTGTTATTCGTGTTGGGGTATTTTATTACTGGGAGAAGGTTGGATGAATGTGTTAATGAAACAAAACAATTTTTTTACTATCATTTACTAAGAAATCAATGTAAAAGTCACCACATATAACATGTTGCTTATGCTGCAACATTTGCAAGAGATGATTAGTTTTCAAAGAAGGTTTCAAAGCACCTGTCAGGAGATCTATAAATACAACCTACTACCAACTTTATGTTGTGGATTTCTACTTCTATTACAGCATGTTCTAAATGTTTTCTTTGTTTAAGTAATTTGAGGAAATATGTTTCTTAGTTACTATTCATTCCTTACAAAAATGGCAACACCTCTGTTCTTTAAAGAAGAGTGACAGAACATACCTGCCACATTAAGATTTTTGAGGGCAGTTAAAGCTAACTCATGTTCACAAAACCAGTGTTTAGTGTTACAAACTACCTTGATCTCAATTAATTCAGAGTTTAAAAGAACTTTTAATTCATTTGCCTTGTTTCCTAAGCTCTGTATGTTTTACAACATGATAGATCATTGTCATTTCTATGGATACCAGGAGAAGTGCTTGAAAGTGTGGTAACAGGAATTGGTAACTAACATATGGTATGTAATTTATGTTTTTCCATGCAATAGCCGTGTGTAGGACAGGATTGGAAAGAGTAGAGTGAGACAAACATTTAATGCCATGACCAGGATAACCACGGATCTACTGGCTACCGTCAGGCTACTCTAGCACTAAGCTACCATGGCCAACTTTTTTTTTTTTTAAAGGGGATTTAAGGACTTACCCTGGGTTTATTTCACCCAGGGCAATTATTGTCCTAAGGCTGCTACAGAGCAAATCGCTCTCTTCAGCTGGGATGGGATTATCTTTATTTATTATTTATGATAAATGAATAATGAATGGTTAGGTAGGTGTGTGTTGTGACGCCGTGGTGGTGAAAGGTCTGTCTGTGTGTTGGCGTCTTCTATTGACGGTGTTCGTCGTGCGGGTGTGTCGTCGCGGTGGTGAAAGGTCCGTCTGTGTGTTGGCATCTTGTGTGTCTTCTATTGCCGGTGTTCGTCGCGCAGGCGAGGACTGCTTCCCAGGTTGCAACTTGGCTTGTTAATGTCTGGATTTCGGCATGTAGTTTTCTTAGTGCTTCGGTGATGTCGTGGATTGAAGCTTGTAGATCACTTGTAGTTTAAGAGGTAGAACTGGAACTTAAAAAATTCAATGCCACAACTGGGATTTGAGCCACAGACCTTCCGCTTACCGGGCAGACGCTCTAACCACTGAGCTATTGTGACAAACTGCCAGAATGGCATTAAATTCTCAAACCAGTTCATATTTCTCCTGGTAAATAAATAATAATCACTTGTAGTTTTTTGTGGTTCAGCTGGTTGTCGGTTGTGTGGTCGGCATTTGGTTGAGTTGGTCTTAGCGTTGGAGACTACTTGCTGTGCTGGTTGAGGTCAAACTGCGGTCGGCTGGTGGCGGCGTGGGTTCATGGGACACGTTGCTTGGCCTGTGAAATGTCCAGTGCAGTTGCACATGGTGCAATATACGGGGTGGCGCGACAGGTCATGGCTGGTGCAAGTCATCGTGAATGTTCCTGTGCCACAGTAGTGGATACCTTAATGGTGATTTACAATATTTAAGTACTTAAGTCCCAAGCTTCCAGTTTAACCAATTATAATGTCAATCAGTGTAATTAATATTCTTCCACACATTAACTACATTGATTGACCTTATAGTTGGTTAAACTGGAAGCCCAGGATTTAAGTACTATAGTTACGAAGGAGTTTTTTAGTCATGTTCTGAATGGACTAATGCCATCAAAATGTCATGTAACACGTCAGCAGTAAGATCTGTGCCTGGAAGAAATCAGCGAACAACACTGTCGGCACTCAAATTGTAAAGAAGTGGAAACCCTTGGGCATGTACTAGGATGTTGCTCAAAGGGAGAATTACTTTGCAACACTCGTCACCATCGTGTGCGTTCATCCATTTCTACAGCCCTTCGTAGAGCCAATTGGGAGGTCTATGAAGAGGTCCATTGCCTGTCTGAGGATTGTAGCCATCGAAGAGCAGATATCGTAGCCATCAAGAGGGATGCAGAAAAGGGTCTCATTCTTGATCCAACAGTAAGAATGGAGCAACATTTACAGCAGGCGACACAGGTGAACGAGGAAAAGGAAGCCATCTACCAACCATGCATTCCTCACCTTAGTGAGAGATATAACGTACCTGAAAATGCATGGTAGGTAAAAGGACTACTCTTTGGTGCCCGTGGAACATGTTTTAAATTCACAAGTACCTGCCTCAAAGCACTGGGTGTGCAATGGCCCAAAATTGTAAATATATGTTTACATGTCCTAAAAGACTTTATATATTTTAAATAATCACTTATATTCCTTGTGTTAACTGTTATCTTTTTCTTATAATCATTTAATGTCTCTTTAGATATTTTGCATCTTAATTTTAATCATTTTTTTCCCCTTAAAATTTCACTTTGTCATATATCTTTGTGGTCACAATTTTTGTTTGTGAAATATATATAAATATCTTCTTTCTTGGATGTTTGAAAACAGTGTTGTGACAATCAATTTAAACCAAAAAGGTGAGTCTAATTGACACTACACAACACTTTCTTATGATTTACCGGTACATGTTTTGGTAAATTATAAGTATTGTATAGTGTTATTAATCGACTCACCTTTTTGGTTTAAACCTTCATTTTCATAATAACATTTATACCAGATTTGATATTTGACAGAACTTTCATTTTTTATTTATGCTGTACACAGACAGGCTTATGGGGGGACTCAAGTACATAGCTTCAAAACATGTATAGGTGGTATACAATGCTTCTACTTAAGTGGTAAAGAAAGTAAACATCGAGCTTGTCTTAATATGTCAAGAATTTTCAAAACTTAACTAAATCAGTTTGTTTTTATTAGACCAGTCAGCTTTAGTTGTCTTTATTAACTGTAAAATGTATAGAACATATATATGGTTTTGTCAGAAAAAAAGGTGGTCTAAAAACATCTGAGTATTGGGTAAGATGCTGCTAGAAACTGGGCCAAAGTAAAGCATTATAAAATTCCACAAATTATGCATGTAAGCTATTTATTAGGAAACCATGAAAGAAAACAGATTTGAGTGAACAATTATTACTTTTAGAGAGTGTAGGCTTTCATGCCCGGAGTCAATATAACTAAGTTATTTTCAGGCTGTTATGCTGCTTCCACAACTGCAGCAGACATCTTCAGTGGTGTGGTCACAGTCTCCTCAGGAAAGTTTGCATAGCATCTGACATGTTAACTGTCTGAGCTGCTTATTTATACCCCGAGAGACCTCAGCTGATTGGTCCTGATGGCTGACAGAAGGAGGGAGGGGGCAGGTTTCCTCCAAGGTGTTGCTCCCTCCTGATTGGTTCACTTTAATTTCTCCTGTTACGTGTCATTGAAGGCAAGAAATGACACATAACAGGAGAAATTGAAGTGAACCAATCAGGAGGGAGCAACACCTTGGATGCAGTCCGCCATGTGGACCAATCTGTGGAAGCCTCTCAGGAAGTCAATCAACTATCTTCGTTCTTTGGAAGTTTGAAAACTGTTGTAATAATGAAATTTAAAGCAAAAAGGTAAGTCAATAACACTGCACAACACTTATATTTTACCCGAACATGTTTCTGTAAAATATAAGTGTTGTGTATATTAATGGACTTACCTTTATGGTTTAAACTCGGTCAACACTTCAGACACTACACAAACTTCTCCGAGGGGACTATGACTGCACCACAGTTGTGGATGAAGCATCTGGAAACTTACTCCAGCAGACCACAGCATAACGTCCAGAAAGAACTTCTAGTTATAATTAGTACTTTCTTCACAGGACATGCTCCTATGAAAAAGCCTCTCCAATATTGAAATATACAAGATAAAATTGTTCCACTTAATGTATAAGAAGTGATATAGACAGTGAAACTTTTAAAATGTTTTAGAAGTAAATCAGTCGACCTATACATACTTGTAGTTTCACTTACACAAACGCGTCCAGACAAAAATAAGTGTAAGTGAAACTATAAGTGTCTATAGGTCGACTCACTTACTTCTAAAACAAAAGATAACATTGATTTGTCAGAGTATAAAAGAAAAACAACTTTTAATGAATCCAAGTTTCTTTACTGTAACGAAGATGTACAGGAAGAATCCAAATGTATTTGAACACACAGTGGAAAAACAAATATAATTATGAATAAATATTAAAAATAGAAGTTCTGCTAACAGTGAAGTGTTCTTCATGTTTGTTCTTTAGTCACATGAGCCACTTTTTTACACTTGCCTTCATTTTAAAATGTTGGAAATACTGACACATTTTCAAGATCATTCAATCCATCCTCGGCTCTTGGGTGATTGATGCTACCTTTTTGCTGCTATGGATGCGAAGTTTCAACAACCTTCAATGCCAAGATTTCAAAATTTGTTGTATTGTTTATGATTATGTATATTTTTCCCCAAATCACTTTTGTTGTTAGCTAATGCTGGATTTCTGACAATGAAGTCATTAATCCTCTTGCTCTCCAATATTTTTCACTGATGGATGGGGCATTAGAAGTGGCTGGGCATATTTGAAGGTGCTCTCAATCCATTTCCTCTTGCAGATCACATGGAGGACAGAGTGGTGAAGAATATATCCCAATTCTGTTTAAATGTTTTGTCAGAAAATCATGTCCTGTAATCAACCTGTACGTTGCAACTGCCATTTTTCGAGGATACTCAGGAATTATTATTTGAATGTTTGGTAGTTCCCATCTTTTATTTTTTGATTTTTCATAGTAATATATTGCACTAATTTTTTTGAATTCAGAGTTGACTAATCTTTTAGCTGCATAAAATGGTAGATTAACTATAGATAGTGCAGGCTCACATACCAGATCTGTATATAAGCATAGGTTGGGGAGATAGGCTAGTATAGGCTCACATAGGCTACACCAGATCTGTATATAAGTATAGGCTGAGGAGATAGGCTAGTATAGGCTCACATAGGCTACACCAAATCTGTGTATAAGTATAGGCTGAGGAGATAGGCTAGTATAGGCTCACATAGTCTACACCAAATCTGTGTATAAGTATAGGCTGAGGAGATAGGCTAGTATAGGCTCACATACTCTACACTAAATCTGTGTATAAGTACAGGCTGAGGAGATAGGCTCACCAAATCTGTGTATAAGTATAGGCTGAGGAGATAGGCTAGTATAGGCTCACATAGTCTACACCAAATCTGTGTATAAGTACAGGCTGAGGAGATAGGCTAGTATAGGCTCACCAGATCTGTATATAAGTATAGGCTGGTGAGATAGGCTTGTATAGGCTACACCAAATCTGTGTATAAGTATAGGCTGAGGAGATAGGCTAGTATAGGCTCACATAGCACACCAGATCTGTGTATAAGTACAGGCTGAGGAGATAGGCTAGTATAGGCTCACATAGTCTACACCAAATCTGTGTATAAGTACAGGCTGAGGAGATAGGCTAGTATAGGCTCACCAGATCTGTATATAAGTATAGGCTGGTGAGATAGGCTTGTATAGGCTACACCAAATCTGTGTATAAGTATAGGCTGAGGAGATAGGCTAGTATAGGCTCACATAGTCTACACCAAATCTGTGTATAAGTACAGGCTGAGGAGATAGGCTAGTATAGGCTCACCAGATCTGTATATAAGTATAGGCTGGTGAGATAGGCTTGTATAGGCTACACCAAATCTGTGTATAAGTATAGGCTGAGGAGATAGGCTAGTATAGGCTCACATAGGCTACACCAAATCTGTGTATAAGTATAGGCTCACATAGTCTACACCAAATCTGTGTATAAGTACAGGCTGAGGAGATAGGCTAGTATAGGCTCACCAGATCTGTATATAAGTATAGGCTGGTGAGATAGGCTTGTATAGGCTACACCAAATCTGTGTATAAGTACAGGCTGAGGAGATAGGCTAGTATAGGCTCACCAGATCTGTATATAAGTATAGGCTGAGGAGATAGGCTAGTATAGGCTCACATAGGCTACACCAGATCTGTATATAAGTATAGGCTGGTGAGATAGGCTTGTATAGGCTACACCAAATCTGTGTATAAGTATAGGCTGAGGAGATAGGCTAGTATAGGCTCACATAGGCTACACCAGATCTGTATATAAGTAAAGGCTGGAGAGATAGGCTAGTATAGGCTCACATAGGCTACACCAGATCTGTATATAAGTATAGGCTGGAGAGATAGGCTAGTATAGGCTCACATAGGCTATTCCAGATCTGTATATAAGTATAGGCTGGAGAGATAGGCTAGTATAGGCTCACATAGGCTACACCAGATCTGTATATAAGTATAGGCTGGAGAGATAGGCTAGTATAGGCTACACCAGATCTGTATATAAGTATAGGCTGGTGAGATAGGCTTGTATAGGCTACACCAAATCTGTGTATAAGTACACGCTGAGGAGATAGGCTAGTATAGGCTCACCAGATCTGTATATAAGTATAGGCTGGTGAGATAGGCTTGTATAGGCTACACCAAATCTGTGTATAAGTATAGGCTGAGGAGATAGGCTAGTATAGGCTCACATAGGCTACACCAGATCTGTATATAAGTATAGGCTGGTGAGATAGGCTTGTATAGGCTACACCAAATCTGTGTATAAGTATAGGCTGAGGAGATAGGCTAGTATAGGCTCACATAGGCTACACCAGATCTGTATATAAGTAAAGGCTGGAGAGATAGGCTAGTATAGGCTCACATAGGCTACACCAGATCTGTATATAAGTATAGGCTGGAGAGATAGGCTAGTATAGGCTCACATAGGCTACACCAGATCTGTGTATAAGTATAGGCTGGAGAGATAGGCTAGTATAGGCTCACATACGCTACACCAGATCTGTGTATAAGTATAGGCCGAGGAGATAGGCTAGTATAGGCTCACATAGGCTACACCAGATCTGTATATAAGTATAGGCTGGGGATATAGGCTAGTATAGGCTCACATAGGCTACACCAAATCTGTGTATAAGTATGGCTGAGAAGATAGGCTAGTATAGGTTCACATAGGCTACACCAGATCTGTGTATAAGTATAGGCTGAGGAGATAGGCTAGTATAGGCTCACATAGGCTACACCAAATCTGTATATAATTACAGACTGAGGAGATAGGCTAGTATAGGTTCACATAGGCTACACCTGATTGGTATATAAGTACAGACTGAGGAGATAGGCTAGTATAGGTTCACATAGGCTACACCAGATCTGTATATAAGTACATACTGAGGAGATAGGCTAGTATAGGTTCACATAGGCTACACCAGATTGGTATATAAGTACATACAGAGGAGATAGGCTAGTATAGGTTCACATAGGCTACACCAGATTGGTATATAAGTACATACTGAGGAGATAGGCTAGTATAGGTTCACATAGGCTACACCTGATTGGTATATAAGTACAGACTGAGGAGATAGGCTAGTATAGGCACACATAGGCTACACCAGATTGGTATATAACTATAGATTGAGGAGATAGGCTAGTATAGGCTCACATAGGCTACACCAGATCTGTATATAAGTATAGGCTGAGGAGATAGGCTAGTATAAGCTCTCTTAGGCTACACCAGATCTGTATATAAGTATAGGCTGAGGAGATAGGCTAGTATAGGCTCACATAGGCTACACCAGATCTGTATATAAGTATAGGCTGAGGAGATAGGCTAGTATAAGCTCTCTTAGGCTACACCAGATCTGTATATAAGTATAGGCTGAGGAGATAGGCTAGTATAGGCTCACATAGGCTACACCAGATCTGTATATAAGTATAGGCTGAGGAGATAGGCTCACATAGGCTACACCAGATCTGTATGTAAGTATAGGCTGAGGAGATAGGCTCACACAGGCTACACCAGATCTGTATGTAAGTATAGGGTGAGGAGATAGGCTCACATAGGCTACACCAGATCTGTGTATAAGTATAGGCTGAGGAGATAGGCTAGTATAAGCTCTCTTAGGCTACACCAGATCTGCATATAAGTATAGGCTGAGGAGATAGGCTAGTATAGGCTCACATATGCTACACCAGATCTGTATATAAGTATAGGCTGAGGAGATAGGCTCACATAGGCTATACCAGATCTGTATGTAAGTATAGGCTGAGGAGATAGGCTCACATAGGCTACACCAGATCTGTATGTAAGTATAGGCTGAGGAGATAGGCTCACATAGGCTACACCAGATCTGTGTATAAGTATAGGCTGAGGAGATAGGGTAGTATAAGCTCTCTTAGGCTACAACAGATCTGTATATAAGTATAGACTGGAGAGATAGGCTAGTATAGGCTCACATAGGCTACACCAGATCTGTATATAAGTATAGGCTGAGGAGATAGGCTAGTATAGGCTCACATAGGCTACACCAGATCTGTATATAAGTATAGGCTGAGGAGATAGGCTTGTATAGGCTCACATAGGCTACACCCTATCTGTATAGAAGTATAGGCTGAGGAGATAGGCTAGTATAGGCTCACATAGGCTACACCAGATCTGTATATAAGTATAGTCTGAGGAGATAGGCTTGTATAGGCTACAACAGATCTCTATAAATGTATAGGCTGAGGAGATAGGCTAGTATAGGCTCACATAGGCTATTCCAGATCTGTATATAAGTATAGGCTGGAGAGATAGGCTAGTATAGGCTCACATAGGCTACACCAGATCTGTATATAAGTATAGGCTGGAGAGATAGGCTAGTATAGGCTACACCAGATCTGTATATAAGTATAGGCTGGTGAGATAGGCTTGTATAGGCTACACCAAATCTGTGTATAAGTATAGGCTGAGGAGATAGGCTAGTATAGGCTCACATAGGCTACACCAAATCTGTGTATAAGTATAGGCTCACATAGTCTACACCAAATCTGTGTATAAGTACAGGCTGTGGAGATAGGCTAGTATAGGCTCACCAGATCTGTATATAAGTATAGGCTGGTGAGATAGGCTTGTATAGGCTACACCAAATCTGTGTATAAGTATAGGCTGAGGAGATAGGCTAGTATAGGCTCACATAGTCTACACCAAATCTGTGTATAAGTACAGGCTGAGGAGATAGGCTAGTATAGGCTCACCAGATCTGTATATAAGTATAGGCTGGTGAGATAGGCTTGTATAGGCTACACCAAATCTGTGTATAAGTATAGGCTGAGGAGATAGGCTAGTATAGGCTCACATAGGCTACACCAAATCTGTGTATAAGTATAGGCTCACATAGTCTACACCAAATCTGTGTATAAGTACAGGCTGAGGAGATAGGCTAGTATAGGCTCACCAGATCTGTATATAAGTATAGGCTGGTGAGATAGGCTTGTATAGGCTACACCAAATCTGTGTATAAGTATAGGCTGAGGAGATAGGCTAGTATAGGCTCACATAGGCTACACCAAATCTGTGTATAAGTACAGGCTGAGGAGATAGGCTAGTATAGGCTCACCAGATCTGTATATAAGTATAGGCTGAGGAGATAGGCTAGTATAGGCTCACATAGGCTACACCAGATCTGTATATAAGTATAGGCTGGTGAGATAGGCTTGTATAGGCTACACCAAATCTGTGTATAAGTATAGGCTGAGGAGATAGGCTAGTATAGGCTCACATAGGCTACACCAGATCTGTATATAAGTAAAGGCTGGAGAGATAGGCTAGTATAGGCTCACATAGGCTACACCAGATCTGTATATAAGTATAGGCTGGAGAGATAGGCTAGTATAGGCTCACATAGGCTATTCCAGATCTGTATATAAGTATAGGCTGGAGAGATAGGCTAGTATAGGCTCACATAGGCTACACCAGATCTGTATATAAGTATAGGCTGGAGAGATAGGCTAGTATAGGCTACACCAGATCTGTATATAAGTATAGGCTGGTGAGATAGGCTTGTATAGGCTACACCAAATCTGTGTATAAGTACACGCTGAGGAGATAGGCTAGTATAGGCTCACCAGATCTGTATATAAGTATAGGCTGGTGAGATAGGCTTGTATAGGCTACACCAAATCTGTGTATAAGTATAGGCTGAGGAGATAGGCTAGTATAGGCTCACATAGGCTACACCAGATCTGTATATAAGTATAGGCTGGTGAGATAGGCTTGTATAGGCTACACCAAATCTGTGTATAAGTATAGGCTGAGGAGATAGGCTAGTATAGGTTCACATAGGCTACACCAGATCTGTATATAAGTAAAGGCTGGAGAGATAGGCTAGTATAGGCTCACATAGGCTACACCAGATCTGTATATAAGTATAGGCTGGAGAGATAGGCTAGTATAGGCTCACATAGGCTACACCAGATCTGTGTATAAGTATAGGCTGGAGAGATAGGCTAGTATAGGCTCACATACGCTACACCAGATCTGTGTATAAGTATAGGCCGAGGAGATAGGCTAGTATAGGCTCACATAGGCTACACCAGATCTGTATATAAGTATAGGCTGGGGATATAGGCTAGTATAGGCTCACATAGGCTACACCAAATCTGTGTATAAGTATGGCTGAGAAGATAGGCTAGTATAGGTTCACATAGGCTACAGCAGATCTGTGTATAAGTATAGGCTGAGGAGATAGGCTAGTATAGGCTCACATAGGCTACACCAGATCTGTATATAATTACAGACTGAGGAGATAGGCTAGTATAGGTTCACATAGGCTACACCTGATTGGTATATAAGTACAGACTGAGGAGATAGGCTAGTATAGGTTCACATAGGCTACACCAGATCTGTATATAAGTACATACTGAGGAGATAGGCTAGTATAGGTTCACATAGGCTACACCAGATTGGTATATAAGTACATACAGAGGAGATAGGCTAGTATAGGTTCACATAGGCTACACCAGATTGGTATATAAGTACATACTGAGGAGATAGGCTAGTATAGGTTCACATAGGCTACACCTGATTGGTATATAAGTACAGACTGAGGAGATAGGCTAGTATAGGCACACATAGGCTACACCAGATTGGTATATAACTATAGATTGAGGAGATAGGCTAGTATAGGCTCACATAGGCTACACCAGATCTGTATATAAGTATAGGCTGAGGAGATAGGCTAGTATAAGCTCTCTTAGGCTACACCAGATCTGTATATAAGTATAGGCTGAGGAGATAGGCTAGTATAGGCTCACATAGGCTACACCAGATCTGTATATAAGTATAGGCTGAGGAGATAGGCTAGTATAAGCTCTCTTAGGCTACACCAGATCTGTATATAAGTATAGGCTGAGGAGATAGGCTAGTATAGGCTCACATATGCTACACCAGATCTGTATATAAGTATAGGCTGAGGAGATAGGCTCACATAGGCTATACCAGATCTGTATGTAAGTATAGGCTGAGGAGATAGGCTCACATAGGCTACACCAGATCTGTATGTAAGTATAGGCTGAGGAGATAGGGTAGTATAAGCTCTCTTAGGCTACAACAGATCTGTATATAAGTATAGACTGGAGAGATAGGCTAGTATAGGCTCACATAGGCTACACCAGATCTGTATATAAGTATAGGCTGAGGAGATAGGCTAGTATAGGCTCACATAGGCTACACCAGATCTGTATATAAGTATAGGCTGAGGAGATAGGCTTGTATAGGCTCACATAGGCTACACCCTATCTGTATAGAAGTATAGGCTGAGGAGATAGGCTAGTATAGGCTCACATAGGCTACACCAGATCTGTATATAAGTATAGTCTGAGGAGATAGGCTTGTATAGGCTACAACAGATCTCTATATATGTATAGGCTGAGGAGATAGGCTAGTATAGGCTCACATAGGCTACACCAGATTGGTATATAAGTATAGACTGAGGAGATAGGCTTGAATAGGCTCACATAGGCTACACCAGATTGGTATATAAGTATAGGCTGAGGAGATAGGCTTGTATAGGCTCACATAGGCTACAACAGATTGGTATATAAGTATAGACTGAGGAGATAGGCTAGTATAGGCTCACATAGGCTACACCAGATTGGTATATAAGTATAGGCTGAGGAGATAGGCTAGTATAGGCTCACATAGGCTACAACAGATCTGTATATAAGTATAGGCTGTGGAGATAGGCTAGTATAGGCTCACATAGGCTACATCAGATCTGTATATAAGTATAGGCTGTGGAGATAGGCTAGTATAGGCTCACATAGGCTACAACAGATCTGTATATAAGTATAGGCTGTGGAGATAGGCTAGTATAGGCTCACATAGGCGACATCAGATCTGTATATAAGTATAGGCTGTGGAGATAGGCTGGTATAGGCTCACATAGGCTACACCAGATCTCTATGTAAGTATAGGCTCACATAGGGTACACCAGATCTGTATATAGGTATAGGCTGTGGAGATGAGCTAGTATAGGCTCACATAGCCTACACCAGATCTGTATGTAAGTATAGGCTGGGGAGATAGGCTAGTATAGGCTCACATAGCCTACACCAGATCTGTATGCAAGTATAGGCTGAGGAGATAGGCTTGTATAGGCTCACATAGGCTACACCAGATTGCTATATAAGTATAGGCTGTTGAGATGGGCTAGTATAGGCTAACATAGCCTACACCAGATCTGTATGCAAGTATAGGCTGAGGAGATAGGCTTGTATAGGCTACACCAGATTGGTATATAAGTATAGGCTGGGGAGATAGACTAGTATAGGCTCACATAGGCTACACCAGATCTGTATGTAAGAATAGGCTGGGGAGATAGGCTAGTATAGGCTCACATAGGCTACACCAGATCTGTAGGTAAGTATAGGCTCACATAGGATACACCAGATCTGTATGTAAGTATAGACTGAGGAGATAGGCTAGTATAGGCTCACATAGGCTACACTAGATCTGTTTGTAAGTATAGACTGATGAGATAGGGTAGTATAGGCTCACATAGGCTACACCAGATCTGTATGTAAGTATAGACTGAGGAGATAGGCTAGTATAGGCTCACATAGGCTACACCAAATCTGTATGTAAGTATAGACTGAGGAGATAGGCTAGTATAGGCTCACATAGGCTACACCAGATCTGTATGTAAGAATAGGCTGGGGAGATAGGCTAGTATAGGCTCACATAGGCTACACCAGATCTGTAGGTAAGTATAGGCTCACATAGGATACACCAGATCTGTATGTAAGAATAGGCTGGGGAGATAGGCTAGTATAGGCTCACATAGGCTACACCAGATCTGTAGGTAAGTATAGGCTCACATAGGATACACCAGATCTGTATGTAAGTATAGACTGAGGAGATAGGCTTGTATAGGCTACAACAGATCTCTATATATGTATAGGCTGAGGAGATAGGCTAGTATAGGCTCACATAGGCTACACCAGATTGGTATATAAGTATAGACTGAGGAGATAGGCTTGAATAGGCTCACATAGGCTACACCAGATTGGTATATAAGTATAGGCTGAGGAGATAGGCTTGTATAGGCTCACATAGGCTACAACAGATTGGTATATAAGTATAGACTGAGGAGATAGGCTAGTATAGGCTCACATAGGCTACACCAGATTGGTATATAAGTATAGGCTGAGGAGATAGGCTAGTATAGGCTCACATAGGCTACAACAGATTTGTATATAAGTATAGGCTGTGGAGATAGGCTAGTATAGGCTCACATAGGCTACATCAGATCTGTATATAAGTATAGGCTGTGGAGATAGGCTGGTATAGGCTCACATAGGCTACACCAGATCTCTATGTAAGTATAGGCTCACATAGGCTACACCAGATCTGTATATAAGTATAGGCTGTGGAGATAGGCTAGTATAGGCTCACATAGGCTACAACAGATCTGTATATAAGTATAGGCTGTGGAGATAGGCTAGTATAGGCTCACATAGGCGACATCAGATCTGTATATAAGTATAGGCTGTGGAGATAGGCTGGTATTCAAGGGCCGACGACATTCCCTAAAAAACCCCCTCCCGACCCTAACGCTAATACCGCCACCACGTCCGGACAGATACATAGACACAAAACTTACGCTACCCCATCCCACAACATAAGCAGCTCAAGTGACTCTAACTTAAACACAAGCACTGAGTCAAATGCCAGCGTCTCACGCACTATCACCAGTAAACAACCACCTGGTCCAAATGCAATAGTAGTGCCACATGGACATTACACGCTCTACATCCTGACGTGTGAACCAGAGAAACAAAATGCCTGGCTTATAAAATCATTGATGGAAAAACACCAACAGCCTGCCGAGTCCCTATTCCGAGTACAAAGACTATACAGTCCTAGAAACACGCTTGCCCTGATTTTCAAGCACCAGCAAGCAGCCACCACCTTCTCACAAGGAATCCCTGCCCACCATTTTGGCAAACTAGCACGGTACACGACCAACATAGACACCACGCAAGATACAGAAAGAACACAAGAAAAGCCCAGGAAAACAATGACCGCTGTGATAAAGGGAATCCCGTGTGATATACCGGATGAAGTTATCCTCGCCAGTGTTCAAGAAGACTACCCAGACATAAGCCGGGTATCCCGCATAATAAGCCGCGACAAGCCCACACCATTAGTGCGAGTTTTTAGCACAGACGTCGCCACCATCACCACAATTATTCACCAAGGGGCAATAATTGAGAAGCAAATATTTCGCGCAGAAGCATCGCGCCACTCTGAACGACACATTCCGTGTCGGCAGTGCCAACAGTATGGTCATCAGAAAGAGAACTGCACTAAAACACCTACATGCTTCCACTGTGGTCAAAAATCACAGACACAAAAGTGCAAACATATAAAGCACGCGGCACCATACTGCGCTACCTGCGAAAGACTTGGGCATTTTACCGGGCAAGTTAAGTGCCCCAAATATCCTAGGACTGCACCAACCAAAACAACAGAAATCGCAGAAACTCATATTTTTCCGCACAATCTCCCAACCCCCCCACAACCGAAACAAAGCACAAACTGGACTGAACTAAACTTCCCCACCATACCAGCAACTAAAAAGGAACTGACCGGCAAAGAAACAGTTGGAACAATGAAACAAGTGATAGAGCACTCAAAAGAACAAATACAAAATCTGCAGAGTCAAATAACCAAAATCCAAGAAAATATAACAACTTATATCAACGAAGTCACACAAACAATAATTGCACAAATAATATCCACCATCATCCCACCGTTATATGACTCCACCCCACCAAACCAACGAGCGAGGCTGTTACATAACATCAAATAACAGCACAGAAAACCTTAAAAAACTCCATTGATACAGCAACACTTGGAAATCAACTTGCCATATTTATTCAGGACATCAAGAAATAGAACAAGCAAACACCATGCTAGAAATAAACGACAACCAGAAATGGCAACAATAAGAACAAACAACCAAGTTAAAAATAACATCAAATTACTGCATATAAACATCAATGGATTAACTGGAAAAAGACAACAACTACAAGATCTCCTATCACACTACTGTGCAGACATAATTACCGTTAATGAGACGAAACTTAATAAAAGAAGAAATTTCACCTTCCAACCTCTCACAGTTTTCAGGAAAGATAGGCAACATGGTTATGGAGGCGGAGTCATGGTACTTGTAAAAAATGAATTAAACCCAATACAAATAGCCATACCCCAAGCCTTTCAACAACACGAGATCCTACTAATCCAGATTACAATAAATAGAATGAAATTACACATCGCTACAATATACGTTCCCCCAGATGGACATCTCCCCACCGCCTTACTCAACTACCTTCATGACAATTACAGAAACCTAATAATAGCAGCCGACCTCAACGCAAATCACAAAGAACTACTCGACGAACACACAAACAGGCTTGGAAAAGAACTGCTGAAGATTCTGAAACATTCTGAACTCAAACTAATCCTCACACCAGGCCCCACAAGAATAGGACAAGGCTCACAGAAAAACAGTTCACCAGACAAAATATTAGTATCCAAGCATACATATCCTCTAGTGCAAGACATTACAACAGATGCACCACCAGATACTGACCATATGCCGGTCATAGTCACTCTAAAAACCGGTCAGTGGAAAACACAAGTCTCCAAAACAATAACCGTAAAAGACTATGACAACGCAGATTGGAATCACTACAAAGAGACAGCACTAGAACTGACAAGAAATTTAGTACAAGTCACACCAACGACAACACATGAGATGGATCAACAGGCACAAGCACTTACAAACATCATCATGCAAGCACACACAGCAGCAATTCCCATCAAGACCGTTCAAATAAATCCATACAGCAGACCACTCCCTAAGGAAGTCATACAGCTCATAAAAAAGAAGAGAAAGGCACATAGAAACTACATGAAAACACACAACCCAGCGGACAAAAGAATCCTAAACAAAATGCAAGAAGAAGTCAAACAAGCCATACAAGAACACAACCGCCGACACTGGGACAGAAAGCTTCAAGACCTAACACATTCACATCAGCACAACCCAGCAAAGTTCTGGAAATTAATCAAAAGCACCAGGAAAAAAACTGCCCCCAACTACCCCATTAAAATAAATGGAAAAACTGTCACAGATACACACGAAAAACTTGAAATCTTCCGCGCATACTACAACGAAGTATTCCAAACACCACACAGTCCAGACTTCAATCAAAGATATTACAATAGAATTAACTTTCATATCCAGCTACAACACCAACTTTACACCCCACAACTCGATATACAAGAGCTAAATCCTGATGATGAAGCAGAAACACCCTTAACTAGTGAAGACATATTGGCAACAGTCAAAAACACAAAAAATACAGCCCCCGGACCGGACAGCATCACATACCAGATGATTAAAAATCTGCCAACAGAAACATTACATGTACTAGCAAATATATACAACAACATGCTCCGGTTCGGTTACCATCCAACAAATTGGAAAACAGCGCATATCCTACTGTTCCAGAAACCTGGGAAAGACAGCACCGATCATCGAAACTATAGGCCAATATCGCTAACATCAACCCTCTCCAAAATATTTGAGCGGATCATGGTTAAACGGCTAACAAAAATATGTAATGAAAAACATCTCATTCCAAGAACACAAGCCGGATATCGCAGCGAAATTACCATCCAAGACCAACTTGTTCGAGTGCTGTCGGAATTTAAAAACAGCTACAATATAGGTTTTGCAACAGTTGCAGCGTTTCTGGACGTCAAATCAGCCTTTGACAAATGCTGGATCAACGGTCTCTTATATAAACTTACAGACTACAAAATACATCCAAGAATAACAAGATGGATTGCCAGCTTTTTGTCAGACAGAACAGCAAACATAAAGATCGAAAGCAACCTATCCAGACCCATTACGCTGCAAGCAGGAACACCTCAAGGGAGCGCCATATCAGGTCTCCTGTATATCATATACACAGCGGACACACCACAGCCAATTCACCCCAGCATCCAACTTGCTCAGTACGCTGATGATACCGCGTACTGGTGCACAAGCCCCCGTACACTCCAGGCCAAACATCAACTAGAACTACAGCTTAAGAAATACCTTGACTGGACCAAAAAATGGCGCATATCGATTAATACAGAGAAGACACAAGCCATACTAATCAGAAAGAAGAGAAAATTCCTGCATAACAACCTCACACTCAACTTCAATAAATCCATAATCCCATGTGCAAAATCAATAAAATATCTCGGCATAGAAATCAACACAAAAGTTACAGTAGGACCACATTACAAAACCCTCCTCAATAAAACAAGAGCAATACATTCCACGCTCACGTTCCTCGCCAGGCTCAACAAAACAGGACTTAGTACACATATACTGACGCGATTATACAAAGCGCTAATCCGTCCCTGTCTAACATATGGAGCAGTGGCCCTGATGCCACTTATATCAAAAACAACCATGGCAAGGATTCAAGCGTTTGAGCGTAGATGCCTACGAACTGCCAACAAACTCTTCCCCAACTATAAAAACACATTAATCCACGAGTATGCAAGGACAATGCCAATAGACAAGCATATTGCAAACCTGATGCTGAAATATATTCACAATGCTCATACCAGACTCTACAGACGAATATTAATAAGAACAGCACAAACCATGAGAAAACTCCCTCCTGAACAACAAGAAGAAAATCCACCTCTACTAACCCTGATCGAAATATATGACAAACACCAAGAGCAACAGAAAGAACAAGTAGAGCAATATCTCCAAGCATTAGTAAACATCTAATAGTCATCACCCCCCGAATCAAGAGAACAAAACCACAAATAATTTAAAAATCCAAGGCTGAGCTAACAAATAAAAAAAAAAATATGCACCCAACAAAAGTCTGAGGGCAGAAGCAGAGACGGCGACATGTTGTGGGACCCGGGGCTTAACAAACACACTTAACATTGTAAATGTGTAAATATGCAAAAAAAAAAAAAAAAAAAAAAAAAAAAAAAAAAAAAAAAAAAAAAAAAAAAAAAACACACAAAAAACAAAACAAAAAAAAAATATATGTATAAATAAATATACAGAATATATATACAAGTTTATGTACAAATAAACAACAAGATGCATATTTACACATCAAAATAACAATAATCTGCCATGCGTACACGCTGAAGGATCTCTCACGTAACAAGACAAAAATAAATATACTAGGCTGAAGAGGGTAAAACCCTAAACTGCCTGGGTTTTGGTTCTACAAAACCCAAAATCCATTTTTCATTCATTCATTCATTAGGCTGGTATAGGCTCACACAGGCTACACCAGATCTCTATGTAAGTATAGGCTCACATAGGCTACACCAGATCTGTATTTAAGTATAGGCTGTGGAGATGAGCTAGTATAGGCTCACATAGCCTACACCAGATCTGTATGTAAGTATAGGCTGGGGAGATAGGCTAGTATAGGCTCACATAGCCTACACCGGATCTGTATGCAAGTATAGGCTGAGGAGATAGGCTTGTATAGGCTCACATAGGCTACACCAGATTGGTATATAAGTATAGGCTGGGGAGATAGGCTAGTATAGGCTCACATAGGCTACACCAGATCTGTATGTAAGAATAGGCTGGGGAGATAGGCTAGTATAGGCTCACATAGGCTACACCAGATCTGTAGGTAAGTATAGGCTCACATAGGATACAC